>ML213603.1:346280-423481 GCA_004379715.1 Crucibulum laeve
GGATTTACGAGTGCAGATGAATCGTCGGCGCCAGCTTCATATGCTAGATACCCCTCTGAAAATTCTGCGGCACCGTCTTCTGGAGTTCAAGGATCTGCAGACATAAGCAATACAGGAACTTCGAGGTTAGCAGAATCCCAGTTCAGTGGTTCAGTCACGAAGGTGAATAGTGAGCCATGAATACTATGACCTTTATTGTTCCTTGGTACGCTCACCATTTTATCTCCCAAATCATTCGTTAAAAGTCATGTACATTCTTTACATTTTATCATTCAATACACCCATCATATGCACTCTATAATTCTCTTGCGATTCGAGAAGCATTGGTTACCGAATTGCGTTGGTGATTTCATACAATTTTTGTTGGGTACGATGTTCTTGCAATTAGGAAAGAGTTAGCTAGAACCATATGAATGCAAGTCATCAGAACGAAGCTATTCAGTAAATTAATCATACGTACGTTGTACATCAGGACTTGGAGGAGGTGAAGCTAGGTAAAGCATTCTTTGCTGAATTAAAAACCTCCGAAACACTGTCAATCAAGCGGAATTGAATGAGATAAACGGACGTAAAACACATATCTCAAAGGAATGGGTAGTATCGTTAAGTACTCACATGATCGCACTAGAAGGGTATAATGAAGTTCTATCAGTAACATCAGTCTCGCTACTTGCTGATCAAGTGACAAACTGGCAAGCGAGGCTAAGGAAGTTCTTCATTCCCGAGTGAAAACATGTTCCGGACGGGTACTTATAAGGATGTATTCTCTGAGCTTATTTACCTGTCTGAATTCAATGCAATCCTGTTGGCAGGATATGTAAGAAGGGTACTCACATACTTCCAGCATCCAGAGATGTTCGAGGCATTCATAGGTAGCCAGAGCCATTGATGTAATTGGAAAGTCAAAGAGAATATAGGGTCGCTCCCTATGTCTGAATCTAAGATTATCCCAAGAGCGGCGAGCAATATAATCCGAAAATATGGATAATACTATTACGAGGGCCAGAGTCCACAGAGTGCGTCTGTAGGTTGACACATATAAACAATATATATAGTTCATGACTTTGTTGATTACAAACACTCAAGAAAATGGATGCTAGAAGCGGGAGCTACTTAATTGCCAAGGCCTTCAAATGGTCAGGTGCCCTCTGTGTTGCATTCGATGCAGGGGAGGCAATTCCAAATCTGCATTGCCTTGTTTTGAAGTAGTTTAGCCACGGTTTGAGCATTGGAAAGAAATTAAGGTATCAGCCGAGAAATTGCGAGATTCTAAAACATGACGCTGGAGAGGTATGATCCAGGATAAACTTGTTGAATCGCGACGGCCGATACTGTGCACAGCGTTACACGTTACGGATAGCCGACCGTAAGATGAATCCTTCAGATTTGGTGAGGTCTTCCCCAAGATGAACATAATTAAAGGTCGATCTATTAGCGGCAGTCACTTCCAGATCGTACTTGATTATTCGAGACGATATTCGTGACCAACATCGAGAACTGCTATGTTTTGAAGAAGTCTGAAGAGGAGCCATATGAGTACACGATGTAATTGCTGAGACGCCGAGCCTTTCATATAACTCTGAATTCTCATGTCAATCCTTGCGGATGCCACCGCAGTCGTCTGTCACAGAACTTTATCCCTGAGCTGAGTGGGTTTGCAGAGGTCAACGCTTGAGTTTCGAGCCGTTTGCATCAGATTTTGAGTTGGCAGAACTGGTATTTAGAGCTTTGAGAAGCTTAGATAATCGTAGTGGACGGCGTTCCTGTTCCTGATCCCGATCACATGGATCGCTCACCACGGGCCGGAATTCCTTTCTTTCCACCGGGTGTCCCTAATCGCCAATCCGCAGGGGAGCACCCAATCCAAGCGCAAATGTTGGAATCACCTCTCACTCCTTGTCGACCACCACCTCCACACCCCACACCCCCCCGTCCAGGCCACGTGCCATGTCGTCCAGGACAGCGTACACCGCGCTGACCCCAGACTATGCCGACTTTGCGATCCCCTCCTCTGCAACGGCCGCGGCACCACCCCCGGATTCACCAAGAGGAGCTTCCCCGTTTCCTTCTGACGACATTTATGAAAATGACGAACCTCAATCGAAAATGCGAAAAATGTATGACAAAGTGAAGGACGGATTCAAAGCAAACACGGGGTTGCTGCTCGTTACTGCGTCCCAGGCGTTCTTATCTCTGATGAATGTGGCTGTTAAAAAGCTGAACAACATCGACCCTCCCGTGGGGGTGCTTGAGGTGCGTGTCTTGTTCTTGACGTCCCCGAAGATATAGCTTATTTTTTTCTGTACGCAGCTTGTCGTTGTCCGAATGGTTCGTCGCTCGAAACTTTTGATGATGTTATTCCTAACTGACGGCTTCGACCTGCTGTAGGTCATCACGTATTTATGCTCGATAGCCTTTATGTACGCCTCTTGTAACCTTAGTCGCCACGTGACACCTCTGAACGCATTATCCACAGGCTATACGCGAACGTTCCCGACCCATTTATTGGTCCTAAAGGTGTACGGTTTTTGCTTGCATTTAGAGGATTCTCTGGGTGCGCGTCATCCACTACTTACTTGAATATAACTAACTTTATAGCAGGTTCTTTGGGCTGTTCGGTATATACTATTCCCTCCAATACCTCTCTCTCTCCGATGCAACTGTCCTTACGTTCCTCGCACCCATGTGCACCGCCGTTGCTGGCGCGGTATTCTTGAAGGAGCATGTCACGAAGAAACAGGTGTTTGCTGGGAGTAAGTTCTTCCTTCGATCTACATAACCGTGTATAGCTGACCATTATCTTGCAGTATTCAGTCTCATTGGAGTCGTACTCATCGCCCGGCCCGTATCTATCTTCGGAGAGGCGGCAAAACCTCCCACAGATGGAGATATTCCTGATAGCTCAGAGAAAGGTACACCGGCTGAGCGATTGGTCGCTGTTGGGTGCGCTCTCCTTCATTGCTGCTTTTTATAGCTCTAAATTGATGACACTTCAGAGTTGCACTGGTCGGCGTCCTAGGATCTGCAGGAGCATGTTCGTTCCTGTCCTTTCTTTTCTCTCTTCTATTAACTTGTCAATCCTCCTTACAGATACCTCGATTGCAGCCATAGGCAAACGCGCCCACCCCCTGCACTCTATGATGTCTTTCTCAGCACAATGTGTGATCGTATCGAGCATAGCGATGATCGCGACGCGCACGCCTCTCATCATCCCGACGAGATTGGACTGGCTGGGGATGTTGGTGATGATTGGAGTGTTTGGATTTATCGCTCAGGTGTGTTTTTAATTAATTGCGGGTTTGGGAGATGGGCTGACTCAAGCTATACAGACACTTCTGACGATGGGGTTGCAAAGAGAGACAGCAGGGAGGGGGTCGATGGCAGTTTATACACAAGTAAATTCTATTCGTAATGTTAGAACGAGCCAAAGCTGATCTGGCTATGCAGGTCATCTTCGCAGGCATCCTAGAGCGTATATTCTTCCGCAGTGACCCCTCGGTGCTTTCAGTGTTCGGAACGCTCATGATCATCGCGTCTGCTTTATATGTTGCTGTATGTTTTCTTCTCCCTCCTCTGCCCCTCCCATCTCCTTATCTAACCCCTCCTTGTCCCTTCACCTTACAGTTAACGAAAGAACGCCAGCCAACACCAACCAAAAAGAAAGCAAACGCAGTCGTCCTGGCGCGTGTGAACGAGGAAGCAATGGAGGAGGGGCTGTTGGCGAGAATGAACGCAGAGGTGCATGAGGGAAAGGACGATACTAGAGAGGCAGAGGCCGGTGGTGGTGAGGATGAGCGACGGGAGATGAAGAATGGAGTCAAGGGACAGGAAGAGGCATAACTCGTAAAAAAGGGATGGAGTGTACGAATGAGATTTAGACACCATGGATTTAGATCGATACGCTTATATGTCTAGAAGATGGATCGTATATATCATGTAGTCATTTATTGTATCGTAAATATCTGTGTTTTAGTTTTGAAGGCCTCTTTCTGTTTTGATGAGGTTTGGCTGTCTGGATCAGTGTCGTGCCGGAGATCCGTCGCCGCACCCAGCCAACATCCGGCTTGACGACGACGATGAGTCATGACGAACCACCCTTGGACGCTGTTGAATGACTACCGCCAGCACCACCATGTCGACAGAATTTCTAGCTTAAGAGATGCTCGGTAACGTAGAAGTAAGCCATCCTCTATTTCAAACGTATCGATATCGTTATTGAGCATCGTCCTTGCAAATAGATAACCTTCCAGTTGTACTTCAACTGCTGCCCTACGAACTAATGACTCATCTTGCTTCAATGGGTTATGCATCCACTGTTCAACTTTCAACCTAGCTTTCGAACTAGCTAGCTAGATGGAGCATAGAAATCGCTTTCCAAACGTTCACCATACGGTCATCGACTAACCTGAGTCAGAAGATGCTACCTGAGTACCTCCCCAGTCAGTTATATTTAGTTTTTGGGCATGTCCCAGCTCCCTCTAACTAGTTCGCTCCCATAGCTTAGAAATGAAGTGATGATAGACCCTTAGCGTCGGACAAATAGATAACTGGTACGCTCTACGCGGACGACGCAGGCCATCGGAGCCCTAATTACAACTCCATACATGATCAAGCAACAAATCGGATAGCTATTTAAGTGACTCTGGCTTCAAGTGCGACATTGCCGGCGCGTTTTCCATTCTTTACTCCGACCGCAAGTTCGAGTTTTCTATGTCGTCCAGGACTGCATATACTGCATCGACGCCCAGCGATGCTGACTTTAGGACAGCTGGCTCTTCGTCAGCGCAAGCAGAACCTTTACGAGGAAGCTCTCCTTTCCCTGGTGAAGAATATCAAGCTTTGAGTCTACATCGTGGGGTATTCGAGAAGACGAAGGAATGGTATGATAATAATACGGGTTTGTTGCTCATCGTGGGAGCGCAAGGTTTCTTTTCATCGATGGATTTGGCGGTTAAGAAATTGCATGGAATCGATCCGCCGGTTACGACACTTCAGGTATGTTTAATGGTTCATGTAACTTCTTTCGTTATTAATATTCGGTATATGTAGCTTATTTTTGTGCGAATGGTATGCAAGCCTCTCACCACGCCCACTCGACTTAATCGTTGAATCGCCATGGTTACAGAGCATTACATATATCTGTTCTATCGTATACATGTAAGTCCAAACTTCGAGTATTACTATTGCATTTCTCAATATGTTACAGGCTTGCTACACGCATACCTGACCCTTGGTTTGGTCCAAAAGGCCTTCGGATGCTTTTAGCAAGCAGGGCCTTCTTCGGGTGAGCATATCTTTATCTTCTACACGAACTATCGAGCTTATAGTGACTCAGTTTCTTTGGTTTATTTGGACTCTACTATTCCCTCCAATACCTCTCCCTCTCAGATGCTACAGTGCTCACATTCCTGACTCCAATGTGCACTGCTGTTTCTGGGGCACTATTCTTGAAAGAACGATTTGTGCCGAAACATGCATTGGCTGGCCGTATGTTACATTGATCAAAAAACATATCGTTCTCAAGCTGAATACCACATAGTAATTAGTCTCTGTGGTGTCATCCTCATAGCTCGACCCGAGTTTATATTTGGAGAAGCTTCGAAAAGCCCTGGCGGTGCTGAGAGGGGGACCCCTGCTGAAAGACTAGGTGCCGTTGGGTTCGTTTCAGTCTCGGATGACTCGTTTATAAATGTTGACTTCTGCGGCAGTATCTCTCTCATTGGAGTGCTCGGAGCAACAGGAGCATGTATGTTATGCATTTCTTGCGTTTTCTCAGTAGTCTCATGATCTTGGTATAGACACAACCATAAGAGCTATAGGAACACGCTCGCATCCGTTACACTCTATGGCTTATTTCTCTGCATCATGTGTTGTCGTATCTTCGATAGCAATGTTTGTCACGGAGACACCCTTCATTGTACCTACAAAAGTTGATTGGCTTGTAATGCTTCTCATGATTGGGTTTTTCGGGTTCTTTGGTCAGGTAAGCCTACTAGTTGATATTGCGGTATTTACTTATGACTGAATATTGCGTGCAGATATTATTGACTATGGGTCTCCAGCGTGAGACAGTCGGCAGGGGATCTATGGCAGTGTATACACAGGTGCGTTGCATTTCTATCGCCTACCTTCGTCCACTGGCCGGTTAGATTAAATTTCTTTGAACAAGGTGATCTTCGCTAACATCCTTGAGCAAATGTTCTTCCACACCATCCCGTCGATCTTATCAGTCATTGGAACACTTATGATTGTAGTGGCTGCTCTTTATGTTGCTGTAGGTTACCTGGAAGTCTATTCTAGATCATTGACTGATTTATTTTGATATTCAGTTAACAAAGCCAAAGGACTCAACGCTTGAAAAAAGACTAGATGAAGATGAACTGGAGGAAGGATTGTTGGAGGGAGAAAATGACGATACAAGATCGTGATTTAGAAATAAGAGTACTTTTCATTAGATATATTATCCTATCTTCGCTGTATTTCTTACTTGCCGAATCTTGCGCTTACAACGGGAAGATTCGGAAGCTCGGAACGGCGGCGGGCCGAGATCCTTTGACTATTTCAAATTCATTCATATTTGGCTCATTCAACCCAACATCACTCTGGTCCATCTCTCTATCACGACCTGGACACTGATTAATTTCATCTACGTGTATGTCAATAAAACGCGTCTTCCGAGTCGGTGTTGAACCGTCTACAACCGCGACCGCTGGACAAAAACGTCGCGTATATACTCTGTTCTGTCCCACAATCTTCTATGGATGATGGATATAATGGAAGAAACCCTGACGTCTATGTACCTGTATAGCAAGTTCTTGATGTTCCGATTGCATTGTGCTTCTACTGACATCTTCAGGTTCGATGTTTCGTCAGAATGCATTCATATGCTGCCAGTGAACCGCACTATTAGCGTGTAAATGAACCAATCGATTGAACTTTTCAGCCTACTCTACGTGCCAGATGGAACATAAAAACCACTCCAGAGAAATTACGCAACCGTCGAGCGAACGAACCCCTAAATGCTGGCTGAGTATATCTCTGATGAGTTATATTTCCACAATTCCAAGGCATCTTCCAATCTGGTTTCGCCCTACAGATACGACACGGAGCCATAGCGAAACCTTATTATCGGACAGATGGGTAGCTGGGGTGTCCTGCGTGGTTGATGCGCCGTAGAAGCAGGCTCTCGGAACTCTAACCGTAACTCCACGTAAAGGGCAAGCCATCTACTTGGATAGCTATATAACTTTCAACTATGGGCATTGGGCTGATGTGTGCCCTATTCCTCGCTCCAACTGCAAGCCCAACTGTACCATGTCCTCTAGGACTGCATATACAGCTTCTGTACCGAACTGTGATGACTTCAAGTTTCACGGGCCTTCATCGACGCAAATAGAGACTATACAAGCACGATCCCCGTTCCCTAGCGAAGAATATGAAGTTTTGAAGCTGCGTCATGGTGTGATCGATAGCTTGAAGGATTGGTATAACGATAATACGGGGTTGTTACTGGTTGTGGGGTCGCAAGCGTGCTTTTCTTTGATGGATCTGGCTGTTCAGGAACTGGATGGAATGGATCCGCCAGTTACAACATTTCAAGTATGTCAATAACAGATGAATAGAACGCGCGTTGTTAATATTCGGCATATATAGCTGATCTTTTTTCGAATGGTATGCAAGCCTTTTAAACCATCTATTCTACTTGTGATTGAATTGACACGCCTTCAGAGCATTACCTATATATGCTCCATGGTATATATGTAAGTCCCACCATACGCATTGATTTGAATTTCTCAAGGTGTCCTAGGCTAGCTACAGGTATACCAGATCCGTGGCTCGGTCCAAAAGGTACTCGATTGCTTTTGGCAACGAGAGCTTTCTGCGCGTGAGCATATCCTGATCTTTTTATGAACAATTAGCTTACAATTTTCAAGATTTTTCGGTCTGTTCGGCCTCTACTATTCTCTGCGATACCTTTCGCTCTCAGATGCCACAGTCCTCACGTTCATTGCGCCAATGTGTACCGCTGTTTCTGGCGCTGTATTCTTGAAAGAACGATTTGTGCCGAAGCATGCGTTGGCTGGCCGTACGTAGATTGCAAACCTCTCTCTTCACTTCGAAACTCATTAGGATATAGTGTTCAGTCTCTGTGGAGTGATCCTCATAGCTCGTCCTAATTTCATTTTTGGTGAAGCATCGCAAGTACCGGGGGCAGATATTCCAGGCGGTGCTGAGCGAGGAACGCCTGCTCAACGACTAGGAGCTGTCGGGTTTGTTATCAGCTATAATAGCTCATTTTAAAGGTTAACGTCTGCTATAGTGTCGCTCTCATTGGAGTACTCGGTGCAACAGGAGCATGTACGTGGCTTTACGTTTCACTTCCTTCTAATAGTCCTGATCTTCATATAGACACGTCCATACGAGCTGCCACAGGCAAACCTACACATGCCCTGCACTCCATGACATATCTCTCTGCATTCTGCGTTGTCATATCTTCAATATGGATGTTGGCCACAGAGACACCCTTTATCGTCGTTCCTACAGACATAGAATGGCTCGTGATGCTTTTGATGGTTGCTTTTTTCGGTTTCTTTGGCCAGGTAAGGCGTATTTGTGAGTACTCGTTGTTAGGCTAGTTAACTGAGTGACCGCACAGATATTATTGACCATGGGGTTACAACGTGAGACGGCCACTAGAGGAACCATGGCTGTGTATACGCAGGTACGGCACGTCTTCCTTTATTCTCCGTTCAGGCAAGGATCAGGCTAATGATTTCTATGTGCCAGGTGCTCTTTGCTAACATCCTTGAGCAAATATTCTTCCACACAGTTCCTTCTGTGTTATCGATCGTTGGAACACTTATGATTATGGCAGCGGCTCTTTATGTCGCTGTAAGTTCTCTTCTCTTCACACTCAAATATTGGGCTAATTTTGTTCCATGATACTCAGTTAACGAAGCCAAAGGCACTAATTCTCGAGAAACAACCAGACGAAAATCACCTGGAGGAGGGATTGCTGGAAAGCGAAAATCAAGACCTAAGGTCGTGAACAGAATACCGTAGCAAAATGCCACTCAAGGCAGGATTCGCTATACAGGAGGAAAAATATTTAGCAAGCAGAAGGACGACATGCTAATGATTGCATTAGATGTATATATGTATACCTTGATATGTAGAATAGTTCATTTTTCAATCAACCCCCATTTTTCAGAAATATTGAACCATTGACGCGTTCCATAAAAGGAAGTCGATTCTTCTACGCGTCGCGTCCACCCAGGCGATTTCTTCAATCATCACTGCCCCCGCTCTACATTTGACCTAATATCCGCTTGTGTTCTACTTGCTTACTCGTTTATTTCGTATGTGTACTGGTTTGATTCGGGACCTAAAGTGATTCTCGGCGCATAAGTCCTACATGCTTTGCCAACCTCACCATGTGGGTTCGACTTCGGACTGCCTGAGCGCACTGGAGTGACATACCATTCATCTATATAAGAGTCGCTTCAGGTCGCTGAAGATTATAGGAATAAATTGAATGAGGAGAAAGAAGGAGCGAATGCTCAGTAATAATGGAAGTTGTGGAGGGGCGCGGATCTTATATTTGGTGAGCTAGAGAAAATTCTTATGCATTGGTAGTTATACTGATACTCGCCAAGATCATGTATGCCACTCCACAGTCGTTATTCAGCTAGTGCCAGCTCCTGCTCAATCCTTTTATATATAAAAATACAGCTATAGGTCTAGAAATGCTTTACATTGGGCCTTCGAAAAAAAAAGACGATCCTCGATGGAGCTTAAAGTACTCTCTTAAGATGGCTGCAACTCTTCAGTGCTTAATATTCAATCCTTCAACCTTTGTCAAGTTCTCGCCGAGCTGCCGTAGCCATTTATAGGGAAGTTGCACCTTGTATATGGCATCCAATAGGCACAGTACTGCGCGGCGCTTGTCGTCGTCTACTTTCACATAGACTGAGCGTATATGAAGTGTAGAAGATCACAAGACCTTTATCCTAACTGATATAGACCCTATGTTGTTACGTCGCAAGAAACATTTGGTACCTTCAATCTATGTCCCTGCGACTCCTCTGTCGTCAATCGGAAGCGTATCCGGCACGGACAGGAAACGACTGGCTTTCGGTCGATATCCTATGACAACTTGCTCTGGTACTGGTGAGTATCCACAGAACGTCATTAACTAGTTACTCATGTGAATTCTAAACTGAATAGACAACTCAAATATCATCACTGTTGACGTTGAACTGAACGTTGAGCTCTTTGCTAATGATCAAGGAGTGGGCATACCCCGCTTTGGTGCTTATCTCCGCACCGGATATCAGGTCCGGCGCGAAACATATTTTTAAGCCTTCGAATCTGTTTCCTGGATTTTCCTTTGATCTATTACTAGCCATCAAGAGGTTTGGATGTAGATTGTGGAGGCCTCGAGGTAAGGTACCAATATAACAGTGCCTTTGTATACATCCTCCCATGAGTCTGCTCCTTGCAGTAAACAACGAATCTCATGCCATCCCGACACACGTACGTACGGCTGAATTCTGGCAATGTTGAGCTAGAGACGCGCTCTGGGTCATCGTCCAGTCTTTCCATACCCTCCCCAGCTATCATTGGTGATGAATACACGAAGCCGCCATCAAAGATGAAACGAATAGTTATGCAATTGAAGGAAGGCATTAGCAACAATACTGGGATGTTGCTCATGACGCTCGCTCAAGTATTTGGTGCTAGCATGAATCTTTGTGTAAAGAAGCTGAACGGCATTGATCCGCCAGTATCCCCTCTGGAGGTGCGCGTTGTTCGCGGTTATCTTGTCTACGTACTAAGGCATCCTCTATCACAGATTATTCTAGTGAGAATGGTAAACCTTCCTTTCTCGCCCTGATGCGCTGAAGGTATCTAACGAGCACCTTGAAAGATGTTGACGTACATCGTTGCAACAACCTATATGTGCGTCTTGCTCGCTCGTAACAGGGTTCAATATCTAAGAGTATCTTCGTAGGGTGGTGATGAAAATCCCAGACCCATATCTAGGACCGAAAGGCGTTCGATTGCTACTTGCATTTAGAGGATTCTCAGGGTGCGTCTAGATATTCTTATGACGGTAGGTTAGGTAATAACATGCTCAACAGATTCTTCGGTCTTTTTGGGATGTATTTCTCCTTACAGTATCTATCCCTTTCCGATTCCGTTGTCCTCACATTCCTTGCACCAATATGCACCGGCATAGCTGGTGCTTTCTTCTTGGGAGAAATTTTTACGGTCAAGCAAGCATGTGCTGGCCGTAAGCGGGTCTTATTCATTGAAAAGAACGAAACCACTGATAGTTGATGTTAGTTTTCAGTCTGGCGGGCGTCGTACTTATTGCTCGGCCTCCTTTCTTATTCGGAGAGGCTGCCCACATCCCACACATTCCTATTGCTGATGGACTACACTCACCGATAGAGAACGTCGAGAAAGGAACACCTGCGGAAAGGTTGCTTGCTGTAGGGTGAGTGGTCCTACTTTTTTCACGCCGCTTGCCCACAACTCATGTATTATTCTACCGCGTTTAGTGTTGCACTTATCGGTGTACTTGGTGCTACTGGCACCTGTATGTTCTTGCTCTCCATCCTCTGCATCTCTTGCTCAACTACATCCAGTTGTATCTGTGGCTGCTATCGGAAAACGTGCAAACCCCTTACATACCATGGTATCCTTCTCTGGACAGTGTATTATCGTCTCCAGTATAGGGTTCGTATTTCTTGTTATGATCCATGTATTGGGCGCTTCTGAGTTCTGACCGTCATGATAGAATGTTCATAACAAAAACGCCATTTATTATGCCAACCCGTATTGATTGGATTGGACTTCTACTCTTGATTGGATGTCTCGGTTTTTGCGGGCAGGTACGTTTTGAACCTCGACCTGAGAATACTTGAGCTGACCGAATTGTGTATACAGGTGTTCATGACTTTGGGCTTTCAAAGAGAAACAGCTGGTCGAGCATCTATGGCGTTGTATTCTCAAGTGCGTTATCTGGTGCATTTAATTTGAAGCTGCTAAGTGCATGTCCAGGTAATCTTTGCCAATATTCTGGAACGGATATTTTTCCATACTGTTCCATCTCCACTATCAATTATCGGTACTGTAATGATCATCGCTGCCGCGTTATATGTCGCTGTGAGTTGTCTTTAATTTGGGTTTTGTGGTCTCACAGGCTGACGACTTATTCATTCCTTGTGTAGCTTATGAAGGGGTCGGGAAAGAATACGAAACAGCATACGAGCGCAGTCAGGCTGGAAGCAGTGGGAAGTGAAGAAGCGTTAGAAGAAGGTCTTCTTCAACAGGTTAAGGACGAAGAAATGGATCAGTACACCGCTGATACTCAGTTAGAGAAAAGTGTTAGCAACGACGAATGGAACGACCACCAACCACACGATGTGTTGGAAACAGGCGTTAAACCACGGCCTTCAACTTGAAGTTGTTGGACCTCGTATACTGTACTCGTAGTTCGCAAAGTCGTCAAACATTTACTAGTAGAATAACAATATGGTAGATAATCATACGACTTGTACAGCACTGCTCCCCGAATGAAACTGACCTTGCGAGTGATCTTTGTCATCCCCAAAAGGTAATCTGATTTGCCTCCGAATCACATCATCGACGCGCCTCGAGGCTCTCGTCCTAAACCTCGACGATGCCTGCTCAGTCCTACTACCAGCTGGGAGGATATAGGCCACATATTACATGGTAAATGGTCCTTAGGACTTCACTGGGACACGTCTAATATAATACTCCCGTAGGAAAAGCCACACACATGATGACAAGGCGTTGGCAAAGGCCATTACAGCAGCAGAGTCACCATTGCGCCTCCAAGCCGAGAATGCACTTCTTGAATTGGTTCTGGGTCAGAGTTTAAGTCTTGTTTAATAACACTCTGTTCTAAATCCACATCCAGGGATTAAACCTACTGGGTCATCACATCTTCTCATAACAGAAGACGAGGCTAGGAAGCTTGTGCGATATCTTGGTCTACCCTATCCCAAAAATCCATACAAAGAAAGCAATTTTGAGTCACTTTCACCCATCCTTTTCACTAGTGAGAAAGTTCTAGCAAAAAAACTATCCACCCTCAAGCCCAAGCCTCGCAAACCTGGCGATACCAGCCAGGCGAACAAATTGTACCAGTCGGGAAAAGAAGGGGAACCAAGAGGCATGTTTGAACACGGCAGGTGCTTACATGTTACTGATAGTTGAGTGAGCTTCCGAGAGCTAACTTATTTGATGCATAGGAACCTATATCATATACTGCAGAATACCATTAACAAAGACAAGTTTGCACTACAAGATACGCCATGGTCTAATGTACGCATTGGCGCTATCGTTTGGAACACCACGAAGATTGATGACCGTCCGTACAAAGATCGAATTGAACATCCGAAGGTATTAGACCTAGCATGGGCGGAAGCTTCTAAGCCAGATATCACGCCCAAACTCGACGGTATAAAATATTTTTACAGCACAGCTAACTCACATTTGAACCAAGGGACAAATAAAATGGTATGGTTAATTTTTTCATACTCTACATCGATGTCTTACTGTATAAAAGCCCTTCCGATACGGGGAACCAGTGCAGGGGAGCAAAGATGACTTCGTCCGAGACCACCTCCAACCACTATTCAATGATTACGTTTCGGATACGGATAAGCCCCTCATTCTTTTGGTGCACGAAGCAGAAACCACGTTAAATGTCCTGAAAGATTTTGGTATTGACATTTCGAGATGGAAATTGGGCATTAAAGATCTCGCGGGACCTTACCAGGTGGGATTGAATCTTTTCACGTCTATAATAGTTACCGTTTGCTTACAGGTCAACAAATTCCAGCACCCTTCGTATACGCACAACTCCTCACGCTCATATGGCAATGACTACAATCAACGCCGAAATCGACCCCGCTCACGATCCCGTTCGCCTCGTCGTTACGAAGGCCATTCCTCCCGACGGGCGTCCTATTCTTCCAGGAGATCACCACACCTAACCTACTCAGAGGATCACCGCCCAAGAGCTCAAACATATGCGCCAGTTTATGTTGTTGATGTCAAACTCCTATACCGCCGCTTAATGCAGACAGATGACTTTGCTGAAACCACAGTCAATATAGCACGAGCGCTCGATATAGCCGATGAACCTGGTTGGTGTGCCGGAAACGAGGCACCGTAAGTCAATCAACTTTGCACTGAGGTTTATTCTGACCTGGTGTGATTGCTCCTTTCTGTCAAGATTGCTCATCGATATATGGCGTTCGATGATATCTGGCCTATCGATCGATGAACAAAGAGCGCTGAGATATCCTCAACCTGACGAGCCGCTGACGTCTAAATCATCTCCTGCAAGCCATGGTGCTGATGGCAACGACGACGACGACGACGATGATGAGGTAGACCCCAACAGTTTGGCAGTGAATGTCGAATCGTCTTCTGCAGCAGTAAAAGCGCTGTACAATCCAATTGATCCAGACTCTGAATCGGACTATGGTGAAGACTCCGACTAGTTTGGAACGTATCTTGCAGCTTGCTTGTAACCTTAATATCGCCTGGATCTACCCAGAAAATATCCTCTACCTGTATTTCTATGTCATAGTATTGGCTCACCTGTTGTACTTAAATTTGTATTCAGATTCCGTTTCTTGGTATTGAATTATATACTCCAATGAGTCATTCACAACATAAGTGCTCCCTCATAATTTAACCTTGTATAACCTCGTGAATTTGCCCGCCCATTGTAAAGTGGTTAAAAATAGAGATGAAATTACAAGAGGCTTGTGGCACTTTAGGGACTTTCTCAAGCTCTGATGGCCATGAGATATAATAAAAATAAGCTCGGGGAAAAATTACTCCCGAGCGTGGGTTATTTAATTTCAACATATCAAATATACATCTATACTTATATGTATTTGATAGGACCCTCCTTCGAGTTAGAAAATAATTATATCAGCGCCCAATATGCTATGATGAGCACATTATCACCAACTAAGAGAATAGCAGTATAGTTCTCTCCAAGCCCAAGTGCTTACCTCTAAATTCAGAGCTCCCTTCGCTCTCCTCACAGGTCCCGAAAACTTCGTACTGTCAATTATTACCAAGCACATGATTATGGGCTCTTGTATCCGCATTTATTTCTTGAACCCGCATAGACACAATTAAGTAGCAACAGCGTGGATGGAAGCTACCTCGACATAGAAGGATGATTAGCGACCATAAAGTAAACCGAATAAGGTACCATCGAGCAAATATAGATATGTTTTCGAAGTCACTCACTGAATGAGCTGGCAGCAGCTATCCGGAATAGGGCAGTGGTGAAAGATGCATATGATTGGTGGTGTAAGATATATGAATAATTGACAGTGATGGTAAACGATAATAGTCTTGATAGCGAGCGTGGTGAGTAGTCCGATGCAATAAATAGTGTATAACAATGCGATGAGCCAGCGATATTACACTGGTGGAGCCAGTCGACGTTCCCTAGAATTCCGAAAGTTCAGTGGAAGGATACAATGCAAAAAACCTTGATAGTTCACCCGTTCGCGTTCCCCAGTAGCTCTTCGAATCGCCGTCGAAAAGTCTCTAAAGCCTCATTATGTTTATCCCCAAATACATGTCCGTTGTCCATTTTGAAGGCCTCACACTCGCGGATGAACTGTTCTAGATCCTTCACTCGCGTGATTGACAATTCAGGCTCATTTGATCCACGAGCGCGGGCTAGATATGAAGCAACGATTGTCGCAAATCCACCTGCGGGCATCACGAGGGGACAGGGTGAATACAAAGACGAATTCTCACTTTAGGGAAGCATTTACCCAAGATGGCGGTCATGATAGACGTCTAATGGAAGGTAGTTGATTAATGCATGATGAAGCATCGGAGGAAGAGAAAACATACCTGACGACCAGTGGTCGCAGCAGACAGCCCCGTTGTCAGTGCACCAAGAACAACTTGCATACCAATAGCCGCGTTTAGTGCATATCCGGTCATTTTCGCCTTGAAAGCATATTTGTCTCTCTCAGCTTTTGCAGTTAGAAGGGTCGGGTCAAGACGTTCTCCGGCTGACTTCTCTCGTACAGTCTATTATAACACATCAGAAAACAAAATTTAATTAGATATCATTTAACTAACTTTGTTATCCAATGGCACTAGATCGTCCAAAATAGAGCGTGATCTATGAGGCATTGGTCGGTCTCCATTTCTCTGGGGAGCGCCTCGCCTTCCACCTCCCCCAGGACTATCGTGCGGTAGTGATGGAAGAGGCGGTCCAGAGTCTGCATCGTCGAGAACCACATCACCTATCGAGACTGAGGTCTGACGGTAAGTTGATTGTCGATTTGAAGGGTTTGTTAAGATAGGAGGAGGTTGACGGATTTCATGGATATCACCACTTCCTCCTGCGGGATGAGGTGGCAGAGGAGGTGAGGGAGGTAACGGCACAGATGCTGGATGTAACCCCCCTGTAACCGTTGGGTAGCGACTGCCAGAAGGATTTGAAGAGGACTGTCCGTGGTCGCGATTATGGTCCATGATCCTGGTGATTCCTAGTGTACAGCGGTAAGAGGAGGGGCAAGGAATAAAGTTGTGGTTCTTCCATGCTTATACACGCCGTCTCAGCACCACTTCGTTATGTATATCACGACACGTCGAAGAAGCGCAAACTAGCCAAGCCGGTGGATTTCGCGTGAATCTGTATTGAATCTGAGCTACTTCGAGCGTTCCAAACGCGCCTTTTCGCTTGAGAGAGCTTGCGGGACATCCAGTCTGGGAATGGAGAAGCACTTTGACAGGTAGACTGGAAGTAAGAGACGCGTTTGACAGGCTCATTCCATACCGGCGACGATCATCAGTTGATCGGATGAGCCTGCAAATTCAAAACCGGCACCGCCTCTCCCTCTCAACCCACCACATACAACTTTATCTCCAACCACATACAGCGTTATCTCCATACAGCGTTATCTCCACCATCTTAGTCCAGCCAGCATATGGTGAACATCAAGTGAAGATGTTCGGAGGATATTTATGTTGCTAGCGTTTAGCGCTCTCGAGATTATCCGACGGAAGCCAGCTGCACCCGAGCATTATTAACGATGGACATCCTGGAATGTGAGTACGTTCTTTAACATTAACAGATGAATATCCAGTGCTAGCTATACTGGAGTTGAATAGAATTTGGATATGTGGCGAGTCTGTTGGCATCTGGAAACCCATTCAAAACCAGTCGCAGACCCCCGATATGATTCGTTAAACTGGATCTTACAAAATCGCAGGCTCCGAGTCAATCCTCATCTAACTATATTCTGATCAAGGAGATATTGATGCATGGTCGGCGTACCAGGCATCCGCTGATGTATTATATCTTGTGTGCTTGGAGCCAACCTCGACGCAGATGCATCTACCTGGGCTATTTACGACGAGCGCCAAACCATCTCTCAGAATAGGCTATTATTCGAAGATTTCCCGGACGGCTATCTTTCGAGCAATGACATACCCGACCAATCCTATCCCGCCCAGAAACTCATGCTCGCTCTACATTACATGTCAGTGCAGCCTTACTCCAGCAATTTTCTAATGCCAGACAGACTTTTCGGTTCGGTGGCGCTATACTTGACGAATGTCGGAACCCTCTTCAGCTGAGGAGCTAAAAAGAGAAATGTCAGCAGTAGACGGTCGCCGAGATGCCCTTTTTCTACTGAAATTGTGTATCGACCACTCCACAGGCACCATTTAAGTTCTGTTCAGGTGAAGAGTCATGCTCTGCTGATCGGGGGTGAAGTATGAAGATATGGAGACTATTCACTCGAAACCACAGCGATCCAATGCAAAGATAACTCTTAGTTCGCTTCAGTGGTCACAGTTCTGTATACTAAGTTCGATCCTTTGAATCAAGGAACGGAAGAGGTCACAGGCGATGGATCACAGAAGGACGAGGGCTGTAAACGGTAGACCGACGTATTCTTGATCCAGGTACGGTATAAGCTAGGTGAGCTAGAGGGAGAGTGCATTCCAGACATAACATTTGGGTAGTAGGATGCTGTCAAGTATACTTATAATCAGCTGAGTTAATACATTCATTGTCGGTCGACTACATCTCAATAACCCGATGCCACGTATCTACCTACCTACTCACCTACCCAACGCGCATTCATCAAAAAAAAAGAAACTCGTTAAAAACACAACATATTACGGATAACAATGTAAATTCTATGCGATTTGCTTCTATGCATAAGATCTACGTGTAACGGTTGTACGTATGCTACAAATATATATCAATATGATTTTTTTAATTCCTCCTAATTCCTTTCTTTACTATGATATGTGGTTGATATTGCTACAGTGTCAAACATAATGCGACATAATATATTCTCTAGACATAACAAATCCTATGCTATTCACTGGTCCATGACGACCATTTTTTCGTGTTCGATATGAATCGATTTTAAGCCATAACGCTAGCCAAAAGGGCCATGCGGATCTAGAAGAGTTGTTAGAAAGAGTGGTGTGCAAGCATATGGGTGTGACTTACGAAGAGGCCGTAACGCATTTGACGGAAGTAAACTGCGCGCCTGGAATCGAAGTCAACCTCAGGGTCGATTTCTAAACACGAATATTCCTGTCAGGTAATTACACTTGATATCAGTCAAGGGAACGTACCATTGACTCTGGGCAATGGATGCATGACGATCATCTCCTCCTTCGCTCTGGAAAGAAGAGCGTGGTCAACGCGATAGGCGTCCTTCACCTGTAGCCACTCCGTCTCGTTTGTGAAGCGCTCCTTCTGTACACGAGTGACGTAGAGTACGTCGGTGTCGGCAAGAACTTCGTCGAGAGACTCGCAGATAGTGACGGAGATACCAGCTTTGCGGGCTGCGGCGACGACACTTGGAGGCATGGCCAATGCCCGAGGGGAAACGAAGTTGAGGCGCACGGAGTAGAGTGAAAGAAGTGTGACAAGGCTGTGAACAGTGCGGCCGTTCTTGAGATCACCAAGAAGCGTGATGGTGCGTCCGTTCACAGTTCCGAGCTCAGAGCGGATGGTATAGACGTCCAATAGCGCCTTTGATCCATGTGAGAAAGTTAATTACTTGTAAAAAATAACTGTGTACACACCTGAGTTGGATGTTCGCCGATACCATCACCTGCATTGATGATAGGAACAGGCGAGAACTTGGCAGCCAGCTGTGCGCTGCCAATATCGGGGTGGCGAATAACTATTGCGTCACCATAGCAAGCCAGAGTACGAATGGTATCCGGGAGTGTCTCTCCCTTGACCACAGAGGAGTTGTCCGCAGAGACCTGGACAACTTGACCACCGCAGCGCTTCATAGCGGCATCGAACGAGGAGCTTGTCCTGGTAGATGGCTCATAGAACAAGGTACATAGAACCTTGCCCTTCAGGATATCTAGTGTGCCATTACGCTCAACCTGGAGGCGCATCTCATGTGCAAGCGAGAAGAGGTCATACATATCACGGTGAGTGAACTGTTTGACGGAAAGAATGTTGCGACGATGGAAGGAAGGATGAGGGAGTAGATGGGAAGATAATTGAGGTGCAGTAGCTGCTTGCTGAGCAGCGTTGGGAGCAGATTGTGACGCAGTGGTCGTCAACGACATCACATTAGCATGGGTATGAGAGAATGACTCGAATTCCTTCGTATGAGCGATGGAACCGGGGACAGGTGCTGCATGTGTGATGGTGGATCCTGAGATGTCGCGTCCCAGGGGTGAAGAGGTAAGGCGACCATCCAAGAAGACAGTCTGCCCATGGACTACAACGCGATGAATAGCACCCGTGACGGACTGTTGTTCAAGTGGCGACCAGGACGTTGAATGCTTATTGAAGGATGCCATGCGTCCGATTACAACTTCAACATGGGTATTAGTCTGCTCTGGGAGTCCAAAGATGAGGACCGGATTATCGTGCAAACGAGTGCGGATATCATCGAGGGTCAGGCGGTCGTCACAAACAGCAGTAAGCAAGAGAGGCAAGGTCTCTTCCACACCAGATCGAGGCGAAGCATCCTTCCCGCTGTCTTTCGCGACCCAGTATGGAGTGGCGCCAACTGAGAATGCATCAATGACATCCAGTTTCTGCCACAGGCTCTTCTGATCCTGGGCAGAGGGAAGGGACTTGGTCTCTGGGAACTGTTCTTGGGTGAAGAATAACGAGTATACAGAAACGTCACATGTAACCTTGAGCTGCTTAGCCTTGGTCAGCGAGATCAAGACCAAGTCATCGTGTGTCAGAACATCGGTGACATGCACGCTGCGGTTATGAAGGCTGGCCAATAGAAGTACAGATGCAAGCTCCGAACCTTTAGCATTTGTGACAATAGGCTTTTCCACAGGCCACGACGTGAAATGAGCGGCAATGACAGATAATGGCGTGGCTGACGGAACGAAAAGAGCCTTTGCAGCAGCTTGCACTTCGTCCTCGAGACCTTGGGCGTTGGCTGCGGTCGCTGTAATACTAAGCGCGATGTTACAGTGGACGGCACCTGCAATGTTCGATCTTGCCTGTTCGAGGGATTGCTGATCGTCAATCTGGTTGTTGTCTCCAATTGGAAGAATAATTGCGGTGGTGAATCCAGCGCTGACCGAGGCCTCCGTCGCAGATGCAAGGTCTTTGCTGTCAGGAGTCACGAGCTGGGGTACAAAAGCGCCAACGTTGATAAGGCCGGGGAAGGTATGGGTGCGGTGAGAGCTCTTGGAATCGATAGTCGAGACATCAAGTGGCAGCTTGCGTACCAGAGCTTCGGTGAGAAGCTTGGCATTCTTCACATTGGTGATCAGAGGAATGGCGAAATCCACAGCCATGCGGCGCGTGTGGTATCCCTTGCTGGCATAGCTGGCAGGACGACGATAGTGGTTCTTCGACGGAAGGTTGATGTACATATCGATGAGATTATTGGCAAGATGCTGAGTAAGCGAGTATTCTGACTTCTCCTTGTCACGATTGTCATGTCCAAGGGTCTCGAGATACTAAATCAAAAAAAAAAAATACAGGTTTAGTTAATATTCAAATGGAAATAAAACTTTTTTACCTTGCAAGGAACATTGTGCTCTGTCAGGAAATCTGCAGTACCAGCCGTCGCAAAAATGTTGTAACCAGCAGCGCTCAGCTTCTGAACAGACGGCAAGATTTCCAGCTTCTCTCTATAGCTACCAACAGAGAAAAGAATGTTCTTCTTGGGCGGAACGATACCAGTCGAAATGAGAGCTTTCAGATAAGCTTCATACTTGTCACGCCCAAAGCAGGCGACTTCACCAGTCGAAGCCATTTCGACCCCCAGAACCGGATCAGCACCAGACAGACGACTGAAGCTGAATTGCGGGACTTTGACACCGACGTAATCGGCGGGAAGACCAAGCTCGGGATATGCCTCTACTGGAATGCCCATCATCACTTTAGTAGCCATCTCGATCGCATCAACACCAGTGACCTTTGACACGAAGGGGAAGGATCGTGCCGCACGAAGATTGCACTCGATGACCTTGATTTCGTTGTTCTTCGCAATGAACTGGATGTTGAAAGGTCCGGTGACATTGAGAGCATTTCCAATCTTGGCAGTGGCCTCCTCAATTTGACGAACAGTCTGTGGGTCGAGATCTTGTGGGGGATGGATCAAAGTGGCGTCTCCAGAATGGACGCCAGCATTCTCGACGTGCTCCGAGATGTAATGCATAACCATCTTTCCGTCCTTCGCAATGGCATCCATCTCAATCTCCTTCGCCTGTTCAATGTACTTGGAGATGACCACTGGATGATCGCGCGAGACCTCAGCAGCTTGAGTGAGGTAGTTGGCCAGGTCGTCGCTGGTGGAGACGACGTTCATGGCCGCACCGGACAGGACGTAAGAAGGGCGGACGAGCACAGGGTAGCCGACCTTGTCGCAGAAAGCAGCCGCATGCTCGAAGCTTGTGAGCTCCTTCCACAGAGGTTGGTCAACTCCTATCTCATCCAGCAGGCGGGAGAACTTGTAACGATTCTCAGCGGTGTCGATCATCTCTGGCGACGTCCCGTAGATCTTAACGTTTTGGCGGTACAGCGGCAGCGCAATGTTGTTGGGAGTTTGACCACCCATGGAAAGGATCACACCACGGGAGCGCTCAGTATCGTAGATGTCGAGAATGGTCTCTAAGCTAATGTTCTCGAAGTAAAGTCGGTCGGCCTCGTCGTAGTCAGTACTAACGGTCTCGGGGTTGTAGTTCACCATGACAGTAGGAATGCCTTGATCACGGAGAGTCCTGATTGCCCGGACTGCACACCAATCGAACTCAACAGAGGATCCGATACGGTAAACGCCAGATCCAAGAACCATGACACCTCGCTCTTCGAATGTGATGTCGTGCTCGATAGCATTGTAAGTAGTATAAAGATAATTGGTGAATGCGGGGAATTCGGCGGCAACAGTGTCGATCTGCTTGACGTATGGAGCAATACCGGCTTCTTGACGGAGCCTGCGTACGGCGAGCTCAGTCGAACCGACGCAGGTGGCAACTTGACGATCCGAGAAGCCGAGCTGCTTGGACTGACGTAGGAGCTCTGCTGGCAGCGAGGAAACGTTGCAGGTTCTGCAAGAATGGCGTCAGTAAGAACATAATACCAAAAGACCGAATAGACGTACGAGAGACGTTTCTCCATGTTGTAGATGTAGTGCAGCTTGGTCAAGAACCACTTGTCAATGTTGGTCATTTGCCAGATTTTGTCGACGCTGTATCCACGATGGAAGGCGGTTGAGATAGCAAATAAACGCTTGTCAGTTGGGTTGACAAGCTCTTCATCGATATCCTCCACAAAGTCGTTCTGTACCACCAAATGATCAATAACTTCCTAGCCTAAATTCAAAAGCAAAATACACACCTTCGCAAATCCAGCGAACTGATCATCAATGGCCCTAATAGCCTTCTGGATTGTCTCCTCAAACGTTCTTCCAATACTCATGACTTCGCCAACACTCTTCATGCTACTGCTAAGCAGCCTGCTAACACGGCTGAACTTCTTGAGATCCCAACGAGGGATCTTGACCACGACATAATCCAAACTGGGCTCGAAGCATGCGCTTGTAACCTTCGTGACGGAATTCTTGATCTCGTTGAGGGGGATACCAAGACCGAGCTTAGCGGCGATGAAGGCGAGGGGGTAGCCGGTGGCTTTGGATGCAAGGGCAGATGAACGGGAGAGACGAGCATTGACCTCGATGATACAATACTCCTGCGAGGTCGGGTTAAGTGCATACTGGATGTTACACTCACCCACAACACCTAGATGGCGGATGACGTTAACGGCAGTCGTACGGAGCATGTTGTAGTCCGCATCGGAGAGGGTTTGCGAAGGAGCGACGACGATAGAGTCACCGGTATGAATACCCAAGGGATCGAAGTTCTAAGAACAAAAGTCAGTTCCTACCCAGCATAGGGGTACAAGAAAAGACATACCTCCATGTTACAAACCGTGATACAATTATCCCTGCAATCACGCACAACTTCATACTCAATCTCTTTCCAGCCTTTCATGCTCTTCTCCACCAGCACCTGAGGACTGGTAGCGAACGCCTTACTACAAAGCGCCCTCAACTGCGTCTCGTCCTGGGCGAAGCCAGATCCCAGACCGCCAAGTGCGTATGCAGCGCGCACAATGACAGGATACCCAATCTCCTGAGCGGCAACAACAGCGTCATCCGCATTCGTAGCTGTGCAACTCTGCGCGCACTTTTCACCGATCTCCTCCATCGCACTGGCGAAGAGCTGTCTGTCCTCCGTAGTGATGATTGTCTGGATAGGTGTACCAAGCACCTGGACACCAAGCTCGGCAAACTCATCCTTGAGCTTGATACCGACATTCAAAGCAGTCTGTCCACCGAAAGTGACGTAGATACCATCAGGCTTCTCGTACTTTATGATCTTGCGCACAAACTCGGGGGTGACGGGGAGGAAGTAGACTTTGTCAGCGAGGCCTTTGGAGGTCGCAATGGTCGCAATGTTAGGGTTGACCATGATGGTATAAATACCTTCCTCCTTCAAAGCCTTAATGGCCTGGGAGCCTGAATAGTCGAATTCACCGGCCTGACCGATGGAAAGACCACCAGAACCGAGGATAATGACCTTGCTGACATTGGCATGGGGAACACGCTTGTCGTTGTCCTCTTTCTTGCCCCCAGGTATCTTGAGCGGCACCATGGAGTTTGTGGCCGCGCAATCCATGATGTTCTGGATGAATACATCGAACAGGAACTCGGTGTCCCGAGGACCAGCGTTAGACTCGGGGTGGAATTGGACGGAGAAGAAAGGTTTATTTTCGCAGTAGATACCCTCATTACTGCCGTCGTTCGCGTTCTGGAACAGCTCCTTCCATCCAGCAGGGAGTGTGTCAGTGTCGACTTGGAAACCATGGTTCTGGCTGGTAATGTAGCACCGCCCGGAGAGGGCGTCGGTACAGGGGATATTATGGCCACGGTTACCGTACTTCATCTTGGAGGTCGTAGCTCCGGCAGCAAGGGCCATGAGCTGGTGTCCGAGACAGATGCCGAAGATGGGGGTATCGGCCTTTTGCATCTGCTTCGCGAGGCGTTCAACGGTTTCCTTTACCATCGCTGGGTCACCAGGACCGTTCGACACGAAGATACCGTCATACGGTTCGCTGTCAGTAATAAAATCAAAGTTCCAGGGGACCACCTTGACCTCGACACCGCGCTCATTGAAGCAGCGAATCTGGTTGTATTTCATGCCGACGTCGATGGCGACGACACGCAGGGGGCGGCCCGAAGGAGTGAGGCGTGGCTCCTTGGTGGCTTTGTAGACGCGCGGGGTCTTGATAGAGACTGCTGCGACGAGGTTCTTTTGGTTGGGGTCGCTGAAAGGAATGTCGATGTATTCTTCGCGCCACGAGTAAGGGGTGGAGGGAACAGAGGAGAGTAGGTGGAGCGATTGGAGGAGACCTGAGCGGCCTTGCCTGGGCTCGCTGTTGCGTGCAAGCACCTTTCCGAGCATGGAGCCCTTGTCGCGGATCTTTTTGGTGAGGGCGCGGGTGTCGATGCCATAGAGGGCGGGCACGCCGTTTTCTTTGAGCCATGCTCCGAGAGAGGACTTTCCGAGGAAGTGGCTAAAGTCATCCGAGTAGTAGCCCACGATGAGGGCGGCAATGTGGATACGCGACGACTCGAACTCTGTGGGCAGGTCGTCGAACGATGTCGGGCGCTCAGGCACACCGTAGTTTCCAATGAGGGGGTATGTCAATACAAGAATCTGTCCTTCGTACGAAGGATCGGTCAGGGCCTCCGTGTAGCCAACCATTCCTGAACATATGTTAACAATCATGGATAAAAAATATGCAGGGTTGACCTACCAGTCTGGAAAACGCATTCTCCGGCGATGCTCTTTCCTTCCGCACCGAAGCTGAGACCACGAAAAGCAGACCCATCTACAAGCTCGAGAACACCGTCAGCAATCTCAGAACCGTCGTCGCGCACAGCGGCGGCGGTGAAGGCAGGGGCGGGGGTGTTAGCGAAAACACTGGACGCCCGAGAAAGAGTTGGTCGAACAGAAGATGAGGCGAGAGAAGCCATGTCGTTGTTTTTTACTAGTCGTTATTTCAAAAGAGTACAGAGGTCTTCTTCCTCTCCACCCGGATTTGAGAGAGCCGAATTCGAGTGGGGAGGAAGAGGAGAAGAGAAAAAATGTTTCCAAGATTAGATCTACAAAAATCTTGTTTGCATACATTTGGTACCGATCGGCTTTCTAAACATAGATGTCGGGGACTCAGTCGTCGAAACTCGGCTCTCCGGTCCCGCTGATTGTGCCTTCCTCCAACCAGCTGACATGTCTCCTTCATCGCCAGCAGCAGCGTTGAGTATTGTACCCAAACCAGGAGATTTACTACTCTTTTCTAGACAGGTTCGAAAATCACAGCTACTTTTTTCTTTCCAAAATCAACACACTATGGTGGGGCGTTCCTCAGGAACCATCTTGGATGCGGCCGCAGATACTTGCTTCCAACAATCATTAATCAACGTCCGCCAGAGCATACAGGAATGTCGAATAGACGTTCGACACTTGATGTTCCAGCACGTTCGAATCGTTGGCAACTGTCGCAGCAGCTACCTCATCATCCGTGCTTCTCGAGGTTAGTTAATAAGCACCGCTGGTAGTGCCCTACTTCTCCAACAGAAGACACTACCAATCATATCACCTCCTGAGGCTCATTCGTCCTATATATGGATCAATGAAATACTTCCGTGGAATGACCAGCGCTACATATGTATCACTATGAACGACGGCACGCTCTTCTCACAAGCCCATCCAAAGAACGTGCCAGGGTCATGAAACACGACTAGTCTCGCCGACAGTGAATGTATGATATGAAAGATCCACCTCAGCATAGAAACGGTGCAGCTTATGTGGGGATCCAAGGCACATGATGAACCCCTCCTTGCTACTTTTCAAATTATGGGGTGCGTTCGTTTCATTAGTGGGATATATGTACAATCTGAAACACAGTTACATAACATTAGTATGTCCATCCTGTCATAGATAAAGCATGCATTGGTACAAAAGCACGCTGGTAAAATCTGTCCTCGTCAAGTCATAAATTACATCCAAACTCATGAAGTGGTTTCTGGGCTCCAGGAAACACATTGTCCTGGAGCCCTCGTCTAATGTCTTCTATAACCACATATCAGCTAGGGAACTTCATTCGGATACCGCTTATGACACGTACCGACAACATCCACATGTCAAGCAATCAACGACCGATGCGAGGAAGTTGGCTATTGCTATAGTAGACCGGCGATGAACAAGTGAAACATTGGAATATTGGTTAACCGCCATGAACTCACAAGCTATGATACATTCAAGACACCCCGCGATCGTGCTAACGATGGCCATAATGCAGTCGCCTATGCATTGGAATACGCCTAAGAACATGGCGGTGTCAATCCACATTCTTCAGCCACATTTCACAAAACGAACCAACCTGCTATACACGAGAATATACACCTGAAATTCAAAATCGAATCAGCAAGTCGCGCTTAGCATTGCAGGTATGGACTAGATGACAACGTACCCCATTGTAGATAGAAGAATTAGTTGGTGGATTGTGGTAACGCACCTTGCGATGCTTTATAGATGCTGTCTACGATGACGTCGATGCAGCTTTAGGAGATGACGGCATAGCACGGGGAGACATAAGTTTTCGCATGGGCGTCGAAAGATGTGGGCTGCGCAGTCACGTTTTCATCTGGAGGGCATGTTGGCTTTTTGTTACGCCAGTTAATCACCTGTTCATTAAAAAACAAGTAAATTTGAACATATTCACTACGTCGATGGATTCATTAACCGTATCTTAGAAACTTGGTGACATCTGGAGAAGTTGTTGAATGCAGAGTAGCGAAGAGGACATAAGTACACACTTCACAGAATGCTAAATATAGCCCTGATGACGTCACAGGATGCATAGGCAAATCCGCCACAAGCTCATGGACCAGATATGCTTCCAGGGAAAAGCAACAACAATTATCGAAATGAAAACCATTGATGGATGACGCACTCCGATGATTGCAGATTCATTCCGTTAAGCAGCAGATACAGCTTCCATCTCGGACTTGATAGCGTAGGAAGGGTAAATGGAGATATTCGCAGTCAAAATGAAATTGTATTCGACATAATTCGTACAAGGAAACCACGAGTAAGAAAATAAAAGTCCACCGAGCCCCGCTTATCCGCTTGGATGTCTAATATAGTACGCACGTCCATCCACTCGTCGTGCTCAGCTACCTCTTTCCAAGTATCTCCACTTAGAGGGCGATGTTGACGGGAGTGCAGCCAATGGCGATGACGCCCTTCTGTATGCTCACCAATATTAGCATTCGTAAGACAGTGACGCGTATCAGAAGGCACTTACGAAGCTGTTGTTCTCGCAGCAGACGGTCTGAGCATTGCAAGAGTTGCCTCCGACACCGATGACGGTGATGGGGGTGCAGGTAATACCGCTATCGGGGAAGTAATAAGAACAGGATAGCCACATCAAAACTGAGGATAACATACACAAGAGCGGTCACATCATCTACCACGACACCGAGGAGGCCCAAGAGGGCACTGGCAGCGGCGGAGTTCGCCTGTAAAATGATTAAACGTTAGGGATGTCCTAAACTTGGAGGGCTTGGATATTCACCGCCTGGACGCTATTGCCTATGATAGAAGAAAACAGGTTAGTGAACAAGAAGTGCAGGAAATCGATGAAGAACACGAACAGCATTGAACAGGTCCAGTTGTGCATTGGCTAGATGTAATGGTAGTGGTGGTAGGGGGTGCGGTGACGGTAACGGTGGTGGTGACTGGAGCGGGACTGCATAAATTTGCACGGTCAACGTGCATTCCGACGATGCAAAGGAGTGTAACCTACGTAGTAGGGGCGTTCCAGGGCTTGGCGGTCGCAAGGATGGTGAACGCTAGGAAAGCGTAGACGAAGGCAACAGAGAGACGAGAGAACATCTTTGAGATTGAGAGAGTTGAGAGTAGTTGAACAGGTAAAAGCGGTTGTTCGACTGAAGAAAGTTGGACCAAGTCGTAGAGATTTTATACCCAGACGGTCAGCCCAAGACGCGTATATCCAGAAGGAGATCCAGTCGTCATTTAGTATGATGCATGGTCGACGCAAGAAATTTCTGGCTTCCCTAGATGGAAGATGTTCTATTTTTACCCCGTGTGCTCGGGCATGCTCGACGGAAAACGCGACCACATGGCCAGTTTGAATTGTTTTCTTCGGCCTCAGCACTGAGAAAGTATACAGTGCTGAACAGCGTCCATTGTCCCGGATCCGAAAGTAGATCATCTCCGTACATCTGTGAGAAACCTCTGGCAATCCATCATCACTACGTCAAGAACTTGCAAAACATTTGACGTACATGGGAGTCAATGCGGTCGAAGGCAATGTCAAAGACAGAAAATAGCAAACACGATCGAGCGCTGTCGGAGCCTGCGAAGACAAATGAGGAAGATGTACAGTACTGATTGCTAGATTAGACACTTAAACCAATGACGCACTAAAGACTCACCTGCCAGACAATCAATGTAGTTTTGCCGTGGACTCGAGTGAATCACTGTCATAGCCTTGCATAGGTTAAATCAGAATCCTGCTGGTCCATTTGGTTCACTGACGTTGGTGGCGGTCTGTGTGTAGATCTTCTTATTCAAAGTGTCGACTCATCTATCCGACACGTTCTCCCACTCCACAACGTCGACAGCAGCGACACAAGTCCTGGTTTTTTTGGCAGTTGTTGAACAAATTTGTACTGGAATGGGCACAAAACGCGCTCACAGTCCAGCAGGGGTTCATGACTCGAGAAATCAAAGTTTTTTAGTGCGATATGAACGCGATTTCATCCATATTCCAGGCAGAAAGGACAAGAAAGTGCGAGGAAAGAGCTGAGCGATGTCGAATGCCGGCCCTGTGCGACGCGCTTTGCGTTTCGTCACGCTATTTAGCGATTGTCAGATGACGCGTTACAAGCGAACTCTAGCCTACAGGTTCCGTTATGTGATGTTGGAATCAGATGGATGGTGGAGTGTAGACAGTGTAAAGAGAGAAAACAACATACAGCCATGAGCACAAGGGACAAGAGGTAACGTAAAATTTCAATGGACGTTGATGTCGGACAAGTCAAGCTTCAAGCGGTACCGCGCATGCTCGTCAACTGGAGGTAACGAATCGAGACGGGATGAATGGTTAATACCCGGTTTCTTTCCCAAGCACTAGAATAAATCAGCGTATGGTATGATAGCTCGAACTCAATTGAAATTATAAAACCAATTAAAGGCATTGCATTTAGTCGGACAATCCAGAGGAATAAGGAACGCAAAACAGAAAATTCATCAAAGACATGCTGATAGTGTAAGTTCGTAAACAGTAGTGAGATAACGATGGTAGAGACAAGACATGGTATAGTGGTGCGGAGTCGGTAAGGAAGTACCTAATTTTCATGAAGAAAACAAGAGCAAGGAGAAGAGAGGATAACCAGAAGCATTTACTCTTCGGGGACAGCCTCCTCGTCCTCATACTCGACTTCCTCCTCGGCGCTATAGGATAAAATGTTAGTGGAAAAGGATTGGAAAAGCGGCACAAGACGTACGTAGCATCCTGGTATTGTTGGTATTCGGCAACCAAATCCTGCATGTTGGACTCAGCTTCAGTGAACTAAAAATAACCAATTAGAATCCAACAAATTGTCACGTGAAATACCACAAACCTCCATCTCATCCATACCCTCCTGGGTATACCAATGCAAGAAGGCCTTCCTCTTGAACATGGCAGTAAACTGGTCGCTGACGCGCTTGAACAGCTCCTGGATAGCAGTGGAGTTGCCCAAGAATGTAACTGCCATCTTGAGACCCCTGGGGGGGATGTCACACTGAGCAGTGAGAACGTTGTTGGGAATCCACTCGACGAAGTAAGCGGAGTTCTTGTTCTGGACGTTCTGCATCTGCTCCTCGACCTCTTTCATCGAGACCTTTCCACGGAAGACAGCAGCGACGGTGAGATAACGACCATGCCTAGGGTCAGAGGCAGCCATCATATTCTTGGCGTCGAACATTTGTTGGGTGAGTTCAGGAACGGTGACGGCGCGGTATTGTTGGCTGCCGCGTGCGGTAAGAGGAGCAAAACCAGTCATGAAGAAATGAAGACGGGGGAAGGGGACTAATGATAATTCGAAGTTCAGTAAATGAGCGTGTTTTAAGATTTGAGAACCTTACCCATGTTGACAGCCAACTTCCTCAAATCTGAGTTAAGCTGACCAGGGAAACGCAAGCAAGTGGTGATACCAGACATGACAATAGAAACAAGATGGTTAAGATCGCCGTATGTCGGTGTTGAGAGCTTGAGAGTCCTGAAGCAGATATCGTAAAGAGCCTCATTATCAATGCAGAAAGTCTCGTCAGAGTTTTCCACAAGCTGATGGACCGAGAGGGTGGCGTTGTAGGGCTATAAGACTCCCTATGTGAGATTGATTCAGATATTTGCGAGAACGATTGTACAGACCTCAACAACGGTATCGGAGACCTTGGGACTGGGCACGACGGAGTACGTGCACATCATTCGATCAGGATATTCCTCACGGATCTTGGAGATGAGGAGAGTGCCCATACCAGCACCGGTTCCACCACCGAGAGAGTGGGTGATCTGGAAACCTGAACCAAAGATCAGGCTGGAGCACTAAGCGCAGTGGATGAAGGCTTACCTTGCAGACAGTCGGTTCCCTCAGCCTCCTTACGCACGACATCAAGAACAGCGTCGACGAGCTCAGCTCCCTCAGTGTAATCTGTAAATAAAAGTGCTCAGATCGTGTACCATCAAATTTGATCGATGGAGCGAAAAAGGAGGCTACTCCTGAGCCACACCAGATGAACGCGTCAAACGCGAAAGTAACACGGTCCAAAAGGTTCCCTCCTATGCCAGCGTCGATAAATGCAATTTAAAGTAACTGTACTCACGTCCTTTCGCCCAGTTGTTTCCTGCACCACTCTGTCCGAAAACGAAGTTATCGGGGCGGAAAAGACCGCCGAGAGGTCCCGATCGAACGGAATCCATGGTTCCAGGCTCCAGGTCGATCAGGACAGCGCGAGGAACGTACTTGTTGGCGCCGATCTCATTGTAGTACACAGAGATACGCTCAAGTTGGAGATCGTTATTTCCCTTGTAGAGACCGTCGCGCTCGATGCCATGCTCATCAGAGACGACTTCCCAGAACTTAGCACCTAAGAGAGTAGAGATCGTAGTGTTAGGAGATCACGTCAAGAGTAGACAAAGGCATCGATACTCACCAATCTGGTTACCACACTATCATAGGAGCACCCCCAAACCATTAGCCACGTCATCAAACGACCACAGCAAACGATACTAACCTGGCCGGTCTGCAAGTGGACGATCTCACGCATGCTGAAAGGGAGATATCAGCACTGTATAAAATGTGCAATGAAAGTGGTACGACAAAGCCACGCGACGCAAATCGCGTGCAGTGAACGCCATTCGAGCGTGTAGCGCCGCAGAGCGCGCCCACCAGTCAACCAGAAGTGCCTTTCAGTACTCACATTAAGAATTAGAGGGATAGGGAAGGAGAAAGGGTGTTGTCGTTCAAGGAGGTGGATTGAACACGAAGACGAGAAAATGTGAAGTTCGGGCAAAGGGCGAAACTTGAAATTTTAGAACTCCGATTGGCAGCCCGGGTGGCGCGTGCGTTCAACGTGTTTCTCCCCCAACGAATCACAGCCGTAAACACGCCTCCTCCTCGCGCATCCAAGTATTACTCTCCATGGTGAGGGATGAAGATATCGCTCTGCTAATAAAGATACTTTATACAACCGTTGAAGCACGGAAATCCTCAACTATTAACCTTTTCTCAATTCAGATTTATCCGCCTCCCGCGTATTGGTTCTACTTGGTTCTGAGAGCTTATTGCTATTCGCTGCTGGAAGAGTCTCGACCGTTAAGCGAAGCCAAAACTAACCATGCGACTACCTGGTTCTCGTGTCTTGCCGATCAACAAATATTCAACGTAATTTCCAAAAGCTTGCATTCGTGGGGGACTGATGGACCGCTCCATGGCATTCGAATTTAGTCCGACGAGACAGAATCTTTCAAATTTTGGCATGTATTCCAGGGTCATGTGTTTTCTAGGTGCGTGAAGTTCAGAATGCCTTCATATTCTCAGGTCTCTGGCAATAAATAGCTGTTCAAATACAAGGAAACCTAAGAATCATCTTACTGGAGCATCAAACTCTTCTTAACTAAAGCCATAGCTATTCTACGCCACTATATTCGGTCACAGTCAGTGGAATGAAGAACTTTTTACGTTCCTCTACTTTCTGCATTTGATAACTTGTAAATCCTGTAAGAGATGTAACCGTTTTATACCTAATCTTGCTTTTGTTCCACCAGTATCATGTTGATTTGCTCGTTCTATACGGTATAAAGTCAATACAGCGAATGCTCGATGTTCTAGTAACCTGCCAGCGACTCTGCGATACTAGCTTAAATCAGCTAAACTTTTTAAAGATCTCTTCGCCTCCTCCAGGTTCAAGTACTCATCTACACCAACGCGGGGAAAGGAATCACTAGGATATTTCACTCCTACTATTTCTTTCTATTCACTACTTCCTCGTATCATCTTACAAAGGAGTCACGCGGCGCAAGATCGGACTCTGGGCAGCAGTATCATACTATGCCCGCTATTTCCCCAAATGCGAACAGTGTACAGGAATGTCACTACATGCCCGATTGGTGAGCAAGACTTACACTTCCTTAAAATCCCCGCCTCAACACTTGTGTGATGTCGAACTAGGACTCCACAAGTCTGCGTTTGAGGACACTCTCCCCCTCTAACAGAGATCTATTAGAAGTCTATCAAAAGTATCAAGTTATTTGGTCTTCTTCGTGAACCAGTCCTTATTCTCAGAAGAGTCATGACATCACTCAGCGAGCTGCACATCTTCTCAAGTTCGTTGGCGCCGAGCATCCGTAGTTGCCGGACGGTTGTAAATTTTTTTAAATTAAAGCGCATGGTTCCTTCAGCCCCGTATGTTTGAATTCCTTTGACGTCCTCGAGTCTCGAGGGAATCCTCCGCAGTCTTTCATCCCCATGGTTCAACATCGTCTTCTCGCGACAAAATGATGCATCGGTTTGATCATGTCAGGAAAATCTTGCGCAAATGGGACTCTCATCTGACCGTCAATCACCCATAGTATCATTGTTCGTCATTCTAGCTATCCCCCTCCGCCATGAGCAGTCCCGCGGAACAGCTTTGTTCCATAACCATTCGTACATCTGATATCGTCACACTGGTCAATCAACTTCGTCACCGAACATACGTCTTCTTTTACCTCATAGTATCCCTGAGAGTAGATACTGTTAACATCTCTGGCATATGCCGTTCGTGAGAGTTCCATCGGTTTGTCGCTAAGTGCGGGGTATAATAAGTGGACGAATCGGAAAGATATGTTTTACACGTTGCCTATATTCGGAATGTCACCTTCGCATTTTCTCCAAAAGGTGAAATATCTTGGAATTTCTTCACAGTAATGTCATGATTTTAAGTTGATTTCGGAAGTCTCCTTCTTTCCATGATGAGCTGGATATCCTCGATGTCTCTTATGGATCGTCTTTATTCTTACATCCGCTAAAACTGAGTATTGAACCTCTACAGTTGCTAGAGAAAAAATGGTGCATAGTTCTGACCGCGCTATCTAGGATTTCATCGAGACAAAGACGCCGATATATCATACTGATTTTAATCCAGCTCTCTTCTAATCTCTAATGTCAAAGCAATCCCAATTACTGAGTTTCCTTTGAGTCTTTATCTGACAAATAATTTCTGTTGCGTTGTTATTCATGATACTCAAAGGGTCCATAGCTGTTGATATGTTGATTTTGTTTTATCACACCAGTCGTAAATCATCACATCCGATGCATAGCTACTAAAACAGCCCTCTGCTACTGCACTCGACAACATTCAAATCCGCATTAGAGGCTGATGTTAATCGGGACACAACCAATGGCAATGATGCCACTCTAAAGACAAATTTGTAGTTATACTTGCAATGCATTAATTAATAGGTCGAAGTGACGTACGAAGTTATTGTTTTGGCAGCAAACAGCCTGGGCATGGCAAGAGTTCTGTCCAATGCCGAGGATATCGATGGGAGAACAGGTGATGCCGCTAGGTAGAGACAAAGCTATAAGTCGTCAAATAAGACAGTGGAACTATACATACATAAGTGCCTCGACGCCCTGGAGGACGACCCCGAGGAGACCCAGAAGGACACCAACCGCAGAACCATCAGACTGTAAGAAGACTTCACGTTAGATAAGTTTATGGATGCTAGCGGATAGCCTTACCCGTTCCAATGCATTACAGCACTGCAGGTTGCCTGTTCCGCATTGAGATGCAGGGAGCGGAGTAGGTCCTGGAGCAGGCTACAAGATCAAAGACAGAATTGGTTATTTATGACGAGGACGCAGTGAACATCAACATACCGTGACGGTCACCGTGCTGGTGGCAGCCGCAAGAACGGTGAAAGCGACCAAGACAAAGAGGACAGTGGAAGATACACGAGAGAACATATTGGAGAATTGCTCAGAAGACCTGCGGAGTTGTGAGGAAACGAGCTAATATTTATACCTCTACGTTCATCTTGGCAGAAATTGTCGTCGAAATGGGATATTCAGGTATGCATGATCATGGGTCACTTTTAGTGCTTGATTACGCGGTAAAGATTAGAAAAACAAAACATCTCGGAGGCCGGAAGATCAAAAAAGTGACAAATTTGACAGATCCGACAGAAGCCCTTCTAAAAGTTAGAACGTGCCGGCACGCGGCGTGTAACAGCCTCAGATTGAGCATGGCAGTTTCATCCTGTCACCTCCAACATCAGCATGAGCAGGGAGGCCGATGGGAAGGCTTGGAAGGCGAATTATATGGCTATTACCAAGAATGCTGTATGCATGAATGAATAAGTCTGGTCTCAGTGGACATTCGACTACTTATAATGTATGTATGCATATATTTTTATTTATTTATTGATAAAGATGGAGATCAACAATCTTGCGAATTTTTTGCCTCAATTCAACTTCGACTCTTCAGAAAGCTTTTGTCATTGCCAAGGCCTTCAAGTTGTCACCTTGATTGCTGCCAGGGCTGAGAACGTCCTTGATTGACCGTCACCTTACTCGGCAGCTGCTTAATATCGCCCTTCCTCTGAATTTCAGCTTAGGACGCCGTCGGAAGTGACCGATTATTAACAGCTCCACACGATAAGATTCTGTCAAGAATTTCATCGGGCTGTGAGACCGGATTTCAAATTCGCTCACCTATGTACCTGATCACTACATAATTTTTGTTAGTGGTGAGAAATCGCATGCACAAGGTTCGATTCACATTAGTAGTAATTACTCTCTTCCATTTCGCGTAAATGGCTTAAATTGAACTAAATCTGACGAAATTTATTATTAGCTAGATATTCTTTCCCCCTGCCTTGTACAGGAATGGAATGAGCTCACCCCTTGCTATCTGGTGCTTTAACTCCCATTCATGCATCTTTCAACTATGGCTCGTAATTAGTACATCGACAACACTCTGAGCGAGACAACGCTTATAGCATTCGTTTCAACCTCTATACAGGTCATGATTTACAGCCAGTTCCTCTCCAACAGCGAGATACTTTAAGATCTATTCTTGCAATCTGAACTGAATTACAGCATCGCAGCATTTTATTGTTACTCAGCGTCGCAATCTGACTAGATTGTGTAACGAAACATACATTGCGAGGGGGAAATGCAACGAAGAACAGTGCTGTCGGCGCAAGGAGGAGTAGAGCGAAGAGAGCGAAGAAGGATGCAGATGAACATAGGGAATTTTTGTGAGTGATATGAGAGCTGAGCGGAATGTTCGAATAATGAGTAAAAGAAGAATTTCTTCATAGGACTTTTATATCTTCAACGCAATCCAATTGAACCTCAAAGTAAATTTATTCGGTAGCTATTTTATTTTCAGGTTATCAGTATGCATCTTCCAGGGAGATGCCCACTCAGAATAAAACTGTCTGACGTATTCTATCCCATGAGGGCCTTCAGTCCAGGAGAACTATCATCTTTGGATATAGCTAGCAATAAGTTCCAGTGGCCATGTGTACACAGATCGAGCAAAATCTTTTTCTTTTTCTTTTTAAATTTGAAAGTTGACCGAATATCATTAGAATGTCTCCTGGCAAACGCTGAGGAGCTATGCCGAAATAACTAAAATAAAAATCTTCATCTGTTTTGAAGTAGAGGGTAAGTTTACGATTAGGATATGAGTCCTTAAATTTGTCAAGTAACGTGGCCGTACACTAATTTAATTTTGAGGAACCGGTATGACATGCCGAAAACCCTTCACTGATATGTAGAAACTTTTCCTCGTATCGATCTGTAAATTAAATCAACTCTATCAAATGTTCTTGTCCTCGTTATATATAGTCAATACAATGCTTAAAGTTCACATCCTTATTATACTACTGGCGCCCTCACTACTCCCACGGCGGCTATCTTAGAATATTCACGATTCGACCATCCTTCATTCCTAGACTGCATGAACAGATGGATTCTGCTTCGTACTAGGTAAATGACAGACTATATTTTCTTTCCAGTTCTGACACCTCTAAGTAACCACCTAGGACTTATTACCCTATACCAGAATAGTTCACCAATGAGACTCGTGCGGAATAACCATCTTATAATGTTGTGTCAGCTAGAATGCTTAAATCTCAATCTTGACAAACTGATACAGTACGCTAGCCATGAGGAAGCTCCTATGTGAGTGCGAAAAGAATTAGATGTTTGCTGTAGGTAATAAATGAAATATTCTTCAATTATGGAGACTGAATGTATTAAAGTCTAAAGCTAAAGTACAAGTCCATGAAGTGCAACGTTAAGTCCGTTAGAGCGCGGTATTAATCAAGAATAACCTTCATAATTGATTAAGTATCATATGGCGTTCTGAGTGGTCCTTGGTGAGGAGGATATCCCACAGCAGTTTGGTATGCTAAGTCTGTGGAGGAACCTGCCTGCATCGGTGTCGACTGACGATCTTTCCCCAGCAGTGACAGCATCGCATCATCCCGTCCCACGACCACTCCCTCTGGCCCGTCGTCCTCTGCAAGAATAGCGCCAGTCCTTCTGTCAAGACGGAACTTCAGTCCATCAAGCTTCTTCTCAAGTGTGAGTGCGTTGTCGTATGGTAGTAGTAGATCACCGAATCCGGAACGTGCAGTTAAAGCCACAATAGACGCAATACTTCCAGGTGGGGCTGCAAGCAGTAGCTTCTCCCGTTGTCGGCGATTTATGATGTGCAAAAACACCCCAAGAAAGCCGATTGAGAAGAGGAAAAAGGCTAGGGCATGGGCAGGTAGCGGGCTGCGAGAGAGGTCCATTGAGCATACACGATATTTTTGGGAAGGACGACAGGAGATGACATACTCTATCCACAGTCTTGGTAGAATTGAGATCATATCCGCAGGGAGCGTGTTGTTGAAATTCACGAAATAGATAGATTTCGCAGTTATCGAAAGGTGCTGAGTCTGTCATTCCGATTTAGGTTTAATGAACTATAAGACAGTAACGAAAAGGCTACGTACATATACGGTGCTTGTGATATCGAGGAAGCCATTAGGTAGATCAAAAGTCGACTGTGGGCCATTTGGAAGTTGGGAGGCGAAACGGAAAACAGCGCCTGGTACCCCGGAGTTCGTCGCTGTTGCGCGAGCTTGAATAAAAGGGTTAGTGCTGTTATCGAATACCACCCTACATGGGGTTGTGAGTGGTGGTTAAAATGTGCTAGTGAAATCTCATACCCATTGAATGCTTTCCCCGCAAGCTCCCCTCCAGTTACATTATTGGGTGGTGTGTAGTCGCTCAGCTTAGTGACCGCAGTAAGCGAACCATCGTTCAGAGATGCCGATGCAGTAACATTGAATGCTTTGATACTAGGGGAACAAAAAACAGTCTTTGCCTCTAGCTGATTGTTGTCTGTTCTGTTATGGAAGTACCTAAATGCATATACCGAGTTAGTCTAATGAACACGTACACGTACAAAGGAGAACGACAAACCAGAACATTACAGGAAGGAAGGTAATATCCAGATTAGGTGGGGTACTGGAGCATTGTGCTGGCAATACGCCATATTGTTGGAGGGCCGTCTATCAGATTTCGATTAAGAAGAATAGCGTTGAGGAGGAATACTATCATACCGAAGGATCGATTAAGACGGAGCTGGTGCAACCTTCTGTTGACTTCGATGATAAATTGAACGTTAATGATCCCGTTATGGCCTGCAGACTGGGTGGAGCAGCGGGATTGGCACAGTTCGTCGAAGTTTGTATCCCGGTGGTGTTGACGGTCATTGATCCGTTTAGTCCGACATTAGTAGGAAACTGTAAGAGGAATCAGAAGGTATCACTTGAGAAGATAGGGGGGAACATACGACAAACTCAGCAGTCGCCCAACCGCCTGTGATGAAAGGAGGATCTGGGAGGTGATGAAACACCGCTGCTTCTGCAAAACCTGCGGCAGCAACAAATGCCGTCAAATCCTGAACATTTGGGTCGAGGCCGATACTTTTGATGCTTGTCACAGTGCCGTCTGTGTATTAGAGTTAGATCATGGGCTATATTCGTTCTGCACGAACCATACCTCCTGTCTGTGGAACTTGCCGAATCTGAAATATGGACCCAGCTGATAGGAGAACGGTGAGATAATTTGTAGATGAACAAATACAGCAACCTACCAAGAGGTTGGAATATATATGTTATACTTGCTGTGATAGACGACCAGAATATCACTCTATGTTTGTACTTCATGGCACGAAATATAGAGAGTAGTGGACTGGAGACCGATTAGTAGGATATCAAGCGATGTCATAAGAGCACATACCCCAAGCCAGCCTGATGTATGTGGAGTTGTCAGATCGAGCTTGTGTAATGCAGAAGGTACGCACGTAATCTAGCAGTAATGCCTCTTCTGCACTCGCATTGCCTTTTTGCAGCAGAACATAAGGCTGTTACATTACTTAGACAAGAATCAAAGGGAATATTATCATTCATACCTGGAACAGCCTCAGATTCCAATCCAGCTCTCGCCACGTGAATGCTGCTGGGATAATGAGCCTTTTGTCTGGCGTGAATTTCTGGTTACGAGTAAGTCGATGGATAATGCTCACAATGTAGGAATAAATGACTGAATGAATGAATTAGTTGGCTTGAAATATCGCGATAATCACACAATATAACACACCGACAGGAATTGTCCAGAAACGGTGCCAAATACATTGACTGACGGAACCTTGAACCCTAGGGCACGATAGAGGTCATGAGCAACGTTCTCTAGATATTATAGGATAATACTTACCACCAAACTTCACAGAAAGGTTCACAGCAACCTCCAGACCAATCCCCATTGCTAGCATGAGTAGAGGGGTTCCAATAACCACGGGAAGACTTAGTATCCATGGGTTCTGTAACAAGTCAGAAATTCGTAAATCCCAAAAGCGTATCATGGTATTTGGACTCACATAGCGTTTCACTTTTCTTCCTTCAGTTCCAGGAGATGGGATCAGATGTGTAGACTCTCTAAATCTCCTAGAATTTTGACTGAAGCGGTGGGAATCGTAGCTAGGGCTGAAAGCAGTTGATTCTGTGTCCTTCAGCGTCGCCATAGGGCCTCAGGTATAGCAGATTGTAGGACTTCAGCAGTTTAGAGGCTGAAGAAGGGTATTCAGTCGGCAATATATGAGGCTCGCAGCAGCAGCACAGCTGATAGTTGGTAAGGAAGGGAAGCATGGTAGCAGCACTGTACGTGAAGTTAACAACAGATCCCGCGCTGTTTGTTCGCCTACGGCCAAAATTAGAACAACCACAGCCACAAGCGCCCTTAAGTGTCCTGTGCGCCTCATGTCCGTTAACGGTGCTGCAGCGCTCTCAGAGTCCGCTTCTCCGGAATACAGTATGTATCGAAAACATAAGTATTGGATGTTACTAGATTTTATATAACACACATTGAAATTCACAAATTCAATAATAAAGACAGTTCAATAACGCATAACAATGACCTGTGAATTGAACACATTTAGAAAACGTGACGGGTAACAGGGCTCAATTTGAGCTATTTTTAGGTATTTCCCGTCAATAACGTCCAAAAAGGGGAATTTGGACCCTAGTGAACGCTTGAAAAAAAAAACAGTGAACTGTGTAACGCGTAACACCCCATGAACACTTGGTCGAAATGGTGCAGTAGTTCATACGCTAGCGAGTTTATTTTGGTTACAAACGCAGGTAGTATAGATATAATGGCCGGTATGACCGCAGATACTTTAAGAGTAACAGCACTGTCTGCATAGGTTCAGCACATCGCCCTAAAATGCACGAGACACGGTTAAATATAGCAATGAAATAAAAGCAAACTTAAAACTTGGAAGAGAGTCTCGAAGTTAGTCTGGATCATCACTGGTCTAATCCAGAGTCTGCTTCAATCGAACGCCGTCAGCATTTAGTGACGACGAAGATGACTTTGCCTCAATAAACCCACCACTGCATAACGTCCTTCCCTCTTAGCCGATATTCAATTTCGCTTCCATACAATGGCATATCTCATAGTCGTCGTCATTATCATCAACGGCCTAGAGACGCTGGGACATAGGCGACGCTGATGGTTCATATGTGGTTCAGGTTGAGGAGCTCTCGGGCGCTCGATCAATGGACCAGAATTATCGAACGTCAGCTACCAATGTAGACTCTAGAGGGGTGCAATCATACCAGGCCACAACTCAGTTGAAAGTCCCATTAATGATAATTGCCTTATTATAAAAGTCCAGGCGTCATTTTCCATTACACTGCCTAGGCAACATCAACGTTCGCGTACAGGAGCAATGTCTGTAGCAATGTCTGCATCGCATACCGGTACAAAAGCTTCTCATCAACCACCTAGATTAGCACAAATGTTTGAACTATTGGGAAGTCCCTTCGACCATGTAAGTCAGAGGAGACGATCGCTTAGACCTAGACAAATAGAGCCCCGTCGCGAAGATAAGATAAATTCTTTAAGATTTTTGGATTGAGGTAGAAAAATATTGGAATAGGGCAATATTTGGATTTCAGAATAGAACAGTTGTTGTAACCCAGACTAGCTCAAAATGTACGTTTCGAGCCTCAAGAGCACCAGCGAGTCTCAAATGCGTCATAATTTTAAACTAAGGTTATGCTTTGTACATCGCAAGAACCATCGAGGATGAGAGCCGCGAGTCAGATCGATGTAGTGGTGCAGAATCAGATCTCCCAGACGAGGGGTCTAAGCAATAAAACATGTTGCTATTTTTAGCTCACATTATACGATAACGCCACGAGAGAATTACAACAAATAATGATCCTACAATTAAATATTACAATCCAAATCACACTAACACAACTAATGTCATGTTACATTGTTCCATGGACTCATTCAAATAGTGCTGTAAACCCTGGATTCCAACACGTGTACAAAAGTAAGCCGCATAGATCGACTGCCAAAATCGAATACTCAACTATATCCATCGACTCCCTAGAAGCTCGATCGATAAATTCATTCCTTCCGCTACGAGAGCATTTAGTATCTCTTTGAACTCTGTTGGAACCTTCATTGATGATGGTGACTTTATAATCACAGACTCCAGGCGGGCAGCAGACTTCTGTAATCCCTCAAGTGTATCACGAGCATACGAACAATTCCACCTGCTGCATAACATGTCAATTAACTGTCTCGCAGACGCAGAAATCTTCCCATTGTATTTGAAGGTTCGTAGGTTCGGCAGAAAAGGCTCCGATTGTGGCGTACAGGTTTGATGAAACGGACCCAACAACGAGATAAATTTATCTGAAATGTCACCTGCTTCCGAGACGGTTGGCAATGCGATATCGAGCGTCATGACAGACGGTAAGACTGAAACGCAGGAAATGATGTCGGCTTCTGAGAGATAGAAGGTTGAGATCGAGAGCCGTTCTAGTGCACATTTAGATTGCAGCACGAATCTGATGATATTTGATGGGTAGAAAGTCGATGGTCGACTGGGTGAAATGGATAGTGCGGTTAAGTTCGGTGCTGAAATTTTGTCCATAATAATGTATATTGACGGCGCATGGCTGTCGAGAATATCCAGTGTTCGAAGCTGCGGCAGGGATATTATTTCAGAGGCAGCAGCTCCTGCACCGTTGGGAATGCTGGCACTGACAGTTTGCAGACGACAGAAGGAGATGTTTGGCGCTCGCCGCAGTGTCTTTAGACATTGATCAACGGAGATTCCGTGTAGATCTAGCTTCTGTAACTGCGTCCACGGGAAGGAAGCATCTGTGAAGAAACACTGCGTCCTACGAAGACAAAGTTCCTGAAGACGAGGTGCATCCTCAAACATGTAGAGGTTGTCTGTGACAGAAAATCGATCCATGGTTTCCATAGAGAACCGAGCTAGTCGAGAAATCCTGCCTGAAACCTGGGCTAAACTGGGAAATTGGCGCAGCTTTATAGTCAAGTCTACTTCTCGCCATCGTTCCGAGTGCGCGACAAGCAGTGACATGGCTCTATCCCCTGGTAATTCACATTCGCCATCAGGGTCGCGAAGGGGGAATTCAGATGAGAAGAATATAGATATTGGACAGGTGCCTCCCCGAGCTAACCATTCATCGAGAAGATAGGTTTGCGTTTTAAACCTATTCGATGTCAGGTGCAAATTTATTGATGTCCATAGCCGCGGAGTCGACCAGGCAACAGATCGCCAATTCGTGCAAACTGCACCTAATGACAGAGGAGGAAACGACGAATCTCCGTCACATGCCCATAGGAATATCTCCGACAGAAGCTCTGGTGGTAATTGCATTACAGACAACTCTGCGTTATACTCTCTTCTTAGAACAACGCAATTTCTGATAATTTCAGAGATTTGGGCGTTAGCACGCGCTAACTCAGCTGCCAGATGTTGATAGGAATGATTCGATATCGGACCGGGTATGAACGCATCGAGGACGTGATCAAGTTCCCTAATAGGGAGCGTCGGGAGGTGATGCGCAGGATGCAGGGCGGGTAATGTCCTACCCATTATGGTGATGTGATCGACAGGAAAGTAGTCCGCGGAGGAGAAGGTGGTGGAGAAGTGTCGGTGTAGTTGGTATTAAGGTACGGATAGCGAAAGTGATCTAAATTTTCGTTAAGAAGTTAGTGTACAGTTGACGTTAGACGGCGGGATCTTACCGAGCTCGTTAACAGAGGCGACGTCGAGGAGCAGTCAGTATATTCCTCTTACTATGATAGACGATTTAACGGGATGGGGACCAGGGTCAGGGGTCTTTAAGCGCAACCAATTCAGCATATAGCTAGGCCCCATTACAAAGTCCGAGTACCAGCCCACACTGACGCATCAAGAATCATGATATTGTACGTCGTCTACTCGGGGCCACCCGCGCCTGATTTAAGGATAAATAGCTGTGGTAGGGCGTTTCCACCGGGATCGTTACTTTTTGGTGCCGATCTCGAAAGGATGCTGCGTTGCTGACCACTGGAAACGACAAATGTAGCGTAGATGTTCGAACACATTGGAGTCGTGTCCAGGTCGTGTCCTTCGTGAACGGTCACATGCCACCGCACGTGTCCATACTAGGTTCGAGAAGTTCTAGTAACCCACCTGAATGAAGAAGGACCGTATGTACAACGATAAAGGTTCCTATGTAGTTAACCAGCAAAGAAAAGTTAGTCGGTATAAAGTGATTATTCGAATGAAAGGGCCACATTTGAAAGGCACTATACTGGAATAACGGCTGAGGAAGACTGATCTTCATCTTGAAAGGAACTGCCTGCTCTGCTGGATTTCGTTGCGCGCCACATTCCTCCGAAATTCGTAGAGGGTGAGACCACTGCGGAAAGGATTTTCCAACCACGAGCGTCCAAGTCGCACTAACAGTTGGTGCCAAGCTATGCGCGTCAATTCCTAAATTAAGAACTACCGTTCCGGGAAGGTAGTCCAGGATAATACCTCGCTAGTTGACTTGCTACTTGTGCACAGGTTTTGTTTCTCCATAGGTTCAATGAGATAACACTTGATGAAGTTAACTGATTATCCAAGAAACCAGCACCAACAGAAACGTATGTCTTGCGAAGTAAGCCTGATAGTTGAACGATCAATGTATTTCGATTTGGTGCGCTGGTGTTGAGCTGAGACTCTATGCAGTCTATCTGTTGACGATAGGCTTTCAGCGTACCTAACAACAGCGTTACAGGGTGTAGCTTCTGCGATGGAGTAAGTCTTCCTGACGATGGCCTCATAACGCGACGAACATGTTTCATGTTTGAGTAGCCAAAATCTGATAGTGTACTGTGTCGGCGCGTCGAGAAAGTTGAATATCCATGGATATGTCGACCAAGTCAGCAGTATGCATGCCAGCTTCTAAGCAGCAGGAGACGAAACAACAGTGCAGTAGTCCAGGGCGAGTAAAACGGGTCATTGTTTAAAATCTAGACTTTGAGATTTTAGGTGAGTCAAGTATTCGTGAATAAGCGCCGAACTTACTTGGGTACGCGGGCTTTCGAAGTGGCATGATTATTTATGTCAAGATAAATGATGTTCTACAGTTGCTTGCAAAAGAAAATTAGCTTCGAAAGTCGCATCGCCTACATGGTACACGTGTCCCCATCCCCGACGCATACCACAGTTTGCCCTTCGTTAATAATTAGTGCTAACTGCTGTGTGGTGGAATAGTATGAGATGAACACAAGCATAGATAGCGTAGGACTCCACTTCAATTTCCGTCTCAAATTGCGATAGATATCCCCGTCGTGCATCCCGATGATAAAGCTAGCTTATGTTCGAGATTTCAATGTTAATTTTGGCATTGACGAGTGCAGATAGTCTTGGGCACATCATTTGATAAGTATCTGCTTGATCCATGTAGAATCGCTGTCAATAGTCACTAGACAATGAAGCAACGAAGCTTCTTGCAAGAAGGAATGAAGAATCGCTGCATTGGTGCAGGAATGAGCCAAGCCCAATTGACGATCCTTAGATGTTTCGTACTTCAGATATACTGTGGTTCGAGTAAGCTACATTGATCCGTCGAATAACGATTTTCTTGAGAACTTGATCGACAAACGTTCCACACACGCACACAAGCCTGTAGCAACCTCCGTCAATAGCTCTTCAACCAAAGCAGATCAATGAATAGCACGTACCCTAAAAGCAGCTCATGCAAATCAGCAACAAAATCCCGCTATCCGTCCTCATCGGCCAGACTAGAACAGGTACAGTCAGGGCGCTCAATCCAACTAGCACCGTTGATCCGTTTGTAGGTAGATCGTTCATATTAACACATCAGAGCATAAGAGCATCGTAAACACCGTCCGAGCATATGTGTTCTTGGCAGTAGGCAATCCAGTCGCTGTTTGAGGTGAGGGGTCCAGGGTGCTGCGGTACTCGATAGTGGATAGTAGGAGAGTCGCGGTGGAGTGACCGATCGCGTCCGTTGAGCACGCGCCACAGATGAGCGTTAAATAATCGGATTCGGGTGAACTGCCGCTAGACCCACTGGTGCATGGTTAAGCAAGTGGGTGGAAGATAAAAGGCAGTAGCACACGGAAGTAAACCCCTGGGACAGTGGATATCAGTTCAATAACGAGCGAAGAGCCGTGCACGACTCACTGGTCTAGAGTCAATCAAGTCAGAGCGTAAAAGTAAAAGTCCTAGAGAATAGTAACCATAACGGAAAATAAAACAAAGAAACAAAGAAATTACAACAAAATCATCAGCCCCTTGCCATGCCATTGTACTGAAAGAAATCATCCAGAAATTGATTTGCAAGCTCCCATAATTACTCCAAATAATTAATTGAGTATACAGGTGAGCGGTATGGGTATCGTGGTTCCCCAAAATTAAGATGTCTATACATAAATATCCAATCGCAGGCACCTCCAAGTGGGCCAGCGTGATCATAAGCAAACACACCAGGAGGCGTCTATTCCGGTGGAAGCTAAGTCGTCGTGGTTCCTAATGGCAGGCTAGTAATGATAAGACCAAGGACTGCAGTGCCTACTGCACCTTGACAGTCTTAGCCGCGGTACCTTCCGCCTCTTTCTCAGCCTGAATACCCTCAGCCTCGATCTGATCCTGTAGCTGCTGCTCAAACTTGATCATGTCTTCCTTGCTCGCGTTCTTCATCGACTTCTTCACCGCCTGCACACGGGCCCTATACTGCCTGTACTTATCATCTGTGCCAAAGATACGATCCCACCAGCGGAACGATGTTGAAAAGTTGTTCGTGAATGCCATATGGTGGAAGTCGTGGTGCTCTGCGCCACTCCAGAAGGGAAGGATGTGTTGCAGCGACCAGGGGAAGTCGTACCCGGAGTGCGCGTCGATGGCCTGGAAGAGGCGGAGCACGATCCAGATGTAGACGGTGACGATGTGGAGGTTACGTGTGAAGTAGCAGTAAAGTAGGGGCCCGGTAATGGTTCCCGCACCGAGGATGAAAACTTCAGCGGGGTGCGCGTATTCGGCAGCAAGGCCGAAGGGAGCGGAGTACTTGTGGTGAATTTTGTGGATGTGCCTGTACAAGGGGCCGTAGTGTAGGGCTTGGTGGGCAAGGTAGTGAAACAGATCCTCGTAGAAGAAGAATAAGAATATTTGGGGTGCCATGGCCTTTAGCGAAGGGAAAGGGACTTGGTAGGTGCTCATGCCGATGCTCTCAGCCATGGGGTGGAAAAGCCAGATCTATCGTTTAAGTGAGTAAAGATAATATTGAAAAAGGATGCTTTCACGTACCGCGGGAAGCTCAATAGTGAAATGAGAAAGCAGAACCTGCTTGGTACACTCCCACTGCTCCTTGGGAGTGGGGACTTTTGTCGGCTGGAGCTTCCACCTGCGGAAGTATGGAATGGCGTCGATGATGATCCAGGGGACGCTGCGACCAAAGTAGACAATCTACAGACGTGTCAGAGCGTTCAAAATATTGTATCAAAGCTCATACTCACTTCATGCAACAAGAAGCTCGCAAGGCCAGTCGCAATAATGGGGTTTCCGACCCAGACATACCATGCGACCCACTGCTGCTCGAACCAGTTAAGGGAGGAGAAGTCGGTGCCGGCGTAGAGGGGGTCGTCGAACGGCGTCGAGACTGCTGTAGCGTTGAACATGCTGGACGGGGTGAGAAAAGGAAATCCGCTGAACCCCAGCTTATGTACGGAACGAATCCACAAAACCGGACCACTTTGAAAAAAAATCAAATGGCGTGAGGAATCCACGCACACGTGATCAACCGCTAAAGGTCTAACCCTGGTAACCCCAGAAAAGTCTCGACATCGTAAGCGTTTCCCGACCATCTCATTGGTTTGTCCAGACGACATCTGGACCTCAATTCTACCTCTAACATTGCACATATGGGAAAAATAAAGCGGATATACATATGTACGTGAAAAGTGGAATCATTAGCACAGAAAAAGAAGAAATAAAACTACTAATATTGAACAGTTATTTAAAGAACAGCCCCCAACCCCCAAAGTACACTTCAATTATTTCTTTCAATTTTATGACGCAGCAGGACGCGACACGTCCTTCTCTGCCAGACTCGGAACTTTTCCTGTACTGCCCTCTGTCGATGGGCGACTAGCTCTTTGCTCCATCACCGGCTCCTCTTCCGGGATCCTGCCAGCGAGCTTGCGCATCCAGTAGGGAATGATCGAGCCTTCAGGTATGACCCATTCTTCTGACTGCTCGAAAGCCGCGGGAAGAATGCGGTCTCCAGAGATCTTGCGGATGAGGAGGGGTATTCCGTTGAGGATCAAGTAGGAAATGACACCGGCGATGACACCATATGCAATGCTACACGAACCCTCTATCAGTTACTTGTCCACTAAAATAATGCGAGAGAAGATACGCACTTGTAAGTAAGGGGAATAATAAGGAGCGTGAGAAACGCGGGTACAGCATCACCCAGGTAGTTCCAGTTGATTTCAACCACACTATATGCATTACGCGTCAGTTCTATTCACCTTCAAAAGATGTGGGTGTTTTAAAAACGCACTTGCGAATCATGAGCGACCCGACAATAACCAGCGCACCGCCAGTCGCCCAGGAAGGAATGGATGCGAAGATCGGAGCGAAGAAGATCGAGACAAAGAATGCTAGACCTGTGAACATGGCTGTGAGGCCTGTCTTGCCTCCCTCTAATCACACAACACACAAATTCAATTAGTACCTAGTTTCACTTTACTGTGGAGGAGGAAACGCACCAGAAATACCGGTAGCACTCTCCACAAACGCAGTAACGGGACTCGTGCCCATAAGCGCGCCCATGGAGATGGAGAACGCGTCGACGCAGTATGCGATGGTGGAGTTTTCGAAATCGAGTGTGACGGGGTTTCGGAGACCGGCGAACTTGGCCATAGAGTAGAGGGTTCTGAGCAGCGAATAGGAGAATCAACAGCAGTAAAGAGAAAGACAAGAAACCAACTCACCCGGTAGTATCCAAAATATCGACATAAAGGAAAGTGACAAGTGCATACCAAACCTTCCCCTTATTATAGTGATGATCCAACGCATTGCCTACCTTATCCAGCCCATGGAATGTAACCACCTTCTTGAAGAAATCAAATAACGCATCTCCAGCAGGCGTATGCGGGAAATACGTGACCGAGGTGGGGCGGGGCCAGGAGATGATGGCAGTGAGGAAGATACCGATGAGGATGGAGCCGCGGACGTGGTACATCATCAACAGCACCGTGAGGATGCCGCCGACGAATATACCCAGCCACATAGTGGGGCTGCGCATGACGCCATGCGCGCAATAGTTGGCCAGATCAGGAGATTGGTAGTCTGTGAAGATAGTTTGGCTTTGAATTTTGAACTTTTGAATAGAAAGGGAAAGGGAGCCTTACTGTTAGGTGTGCATCCACCAAGACCGACGAAGTTGACGGTGTCACCACCAATCACACCGAGTCCGTTGGCGGAGAGACCGATGAATGCAATGAATAGACCGATACCTGCGCCGACGGCTAGGACGAGTGATTGTGGCATAATCCGGACTAGCCATTGACGAAGACCGAGCAGGGAGAGGATGAAGAAGATCCATCTGTTGGTAATGGGAGGTCATGGGTTCGTGAAGGTGTGTGTAAGGGGAAAGTAAAATGATGGTGAGAGAGGTAGAGTAATGAAATTTGTCGACGCGTTTGTAATGTGTTGAGAGATAACGTCAATTGTAGAGGTGAGCCAAGAGGAAGAAAAGGAGGGTGATCAGAGGCAAGGCAGGATAAAATACCCAAGTAAAGGTACGTACCCTTCCAGGAACACGGCTGATAGCGCCTCGCGATAAGTGATAATGCCAGAACCGTGGAAGCCGACGACAGAGTATGCGAACTAAAGAGAGGGTGCTATTAGTAAATGGGCTTGTGGCGCAACTAGAGAATGAGCGTGGAAGTAAATCCAAGTTCAAAATACACAGATACGAAAACCAAAGGAGAACCGGATGTAGCAAACGCGCGAGAACGAAATACCACTCACATAAGCATTCAAACCCAAACCCGGGGCCAAACCCACAGGTAAATTCGCCAGGAGACCCATGAGGAAAGAAGAGAGAGCCGCAATCGCGGCGGTAGCGGTGATCAGATCCTGCCTGACTTCGGCGACGCAGGTAAGGTAGACGTCGTCTGTCATACACAAATCATTCGTCGGGCAGACGCAGGTTCCTCCCGAATCAGAAAGTATAGAGGCATTGACGGATATCTGGTTGTAGTTTAATGCTGAATGCAGGCGGTATAGGCGGCGAGACATACGATGTAGGCCATGGATGCCTAGAGTGAATGGGTGGTTAGTCATGAATAATTGGGTCGGGGACGCCATAACTCACCCAGGTCGTGAGACCAGCACGAATTTCGGTCTGTTACATGGTTAGGGTCGTTCGAACGGCAATTAAAGCGCGACATACGGTGAACCGAGAACCTATGCGCTCGCCTACTACTCCCGAGCCCTCGAGTTTGAACCATCTCCCTACAAAGGACCGAGCGACCTAAAATACTATTGGTGTAAGTTCTTGCTTCAAATTGAAAGATCGAAAAGACGCACCCCATCGTTTATTCTAGTGATAATCCCAACCATAATAGAAGCTTTCCTTCCTGCCAAATGCGCTGGCGGTCAAGCCGTGGTCCTTCTTGAGGAAGGAGGGAGGAGCGGTGGAGGTGGAGGAATATGGGAGGGTTGGGGGCAACTAGAGTTGGAGCAGGAGCGAGTAGAAAATGACGAAGGGGATAGGCTATACATATAACACCCTCTCCGCAACGGCGCAATCATCTTTCCCGCCGTCGTCTCGTTCCAAGGCTGTTTTAATTTTTCGCGATAAACGGTTGAATTTGATTGAGATTGAAATGTCAGATTTAGTACAGTTGAATCAGGAACGGTCATATCGTCTGGGTGATCCATGTGGCTCCGGCCAGATAAGGCCCTTCCCGCCGCCGAGAAATGCCGCCCGGTTCATCTTTGGCTTTCTACTTTTTCACCGTAGCCGCCTTTTGCGCAAGACAAAAGTTTCCTCTGCTCGTTTCTTGGTGGAATTACGGATGTCATTCAGCTCATACAATGGATGTTTATCGTCGCTATCGACGACCGCTAGCTATAGTCTAAGGTTATAGGCTCCTCGTTCAAACCAGCGCGCCTATATCCACTAGAAATTCGGGCGCTGGGGTAGCTTGGGAGCAACGGGGGCCACTCACATGTGAATCTGCGAGGGCGATGATCTTCAATTACCACGCCCGTCCGAATTTGATTCCGTTTGAATGCATTTCCTGTCAAACCCATATCTCTGTTGTGTCTTGTGAGCTGTTGGTCGTTGATATCGTACAGGATAGCGGCGTCGAGCATATGGAGATGGACGCTAGTGAGTCAAGCTTTTTATGCCTAAGTGATAGCTTTATCTCATCCATATATCGAGGCTTGGCGCTGGAACCAGCAGACGCTCTAATATTCCCCTGTTTCGATGTTCGAAGTACAAGGCCGATGCTTCTGCCAATGCTTTTTGAAGTCATTTGCAAGTCACGGCTTACAAGAATTTCAAAATTTGACGCGTTCTAAGAATATACCCTTCGCACGCCATATTGATCACTTACTTTGGACATTTCTTCTCAACATTCGTCATCTTAAATTCTGAAGTACAAGCCCACCACTTATATATCTGTAATCTTTTCAACGTTTAAGAACCCAGTGACTACCTACTAGCTCAATCCAATTGAACCATGTCGAATACCACTACGGAGGCCTCGCACGAAACTTCATTAAAAGGCCAACTAGCTCTAATCACAGGCTGCTCGTAAGTCCCGTATCACGAGAAAGTCCAACCCTAAACTATTCCGCCTCCCTTCCGCGTTCGCCACTAACCGTCTCTAACAGGGGCGGAATAGGAAGCGCAACAGCCCTCGCCCTTGCCCGCCGTGGGTGCTCCATTGCCGTACACTACCACTCCGCGAAATCCAAAGCCGACTCGCTTGTCGAACAGCTTTCTGCGCTCCCCGGGGTGCGCGCTGTAGCATTCCAAGCAGATCTGAGTGAATACGAAAATGTGAGGAAATTGTATAGGGAGGTGATAGAAACGATGGGGGATCCAGATATTCTATTTAATAATTCGGGGGCGACGAATAGTGTTATTGGACCTCAAGGGGATATTGCGGATGTGGGTGTGGAGGAGTTTGAAAAGACCTGGAGGGTTAATACGGGGTCGAGTTATTTGGTGAGTCTGTGATTCTTGAGCCTTTTTCATTCCGTTATATTGACGCGTTTATTTTCTAGCTAACGCAGTTGTGCCTCCCAAGTATGGCGAAGAAGAAATATGGACGTATCGTCTTCTGCTCTAGGCATGTATAATTCATTCCTAAGAGACATTCGCAACGAGATTAACACATAGTTTAGCGTCGCTGCGGGTAGTTCTCTACCTCCTCCCTGCATCAGAGGTCACTAATGTTGTTCTACTAGGAACTGGAGGGGTCATTGGCCCACACTACGCCTCGTCTAAATCTGCACTCCATGGTCTCCTTCACTGGATCGCGAATAGGTACGCGAAAGAAGGCGTGGTAATATCATTTCGCGTATATTCCAACTTCTGAAAACCAATTTAACTGGCTAGTAGACGTGTAATGCTGTTGCACCTGCGCTGATCATCGGTGCGTCCCTCCATCCATTCTCAGGATTTTCTAAATGTATTTTATCTCCTCGCAGAAACTGGGATGTTCTCTAATCCCTCTCCAGAGCTTGTCGTAAGCTTCCTTTCATCCTCATCTTCCAAGTTTCTCAGGTTTCGTTTCTCTTCTATTCATCGCTATTACCCTTCTGTCCATCGAACAGAATCGCATCCCTATCGGCCGCTTCGGCCTCCCCAACGAGATCGCGTCTGTCGTCGAGATGCTCGTCACGAACGCATACATGAGCAACAAGGTGCGTTCTATACACGCTCAAAGACTGTGGTCTCTGCGGTACTCACTGGACGGGTAGATTATCGTGGCGGATGGGGGCTGGACTGCGACGGGATTCTAATCAGTACACCAGCCATCATGTCGCCGGCGTGTGTTGTGGATCGTTGTGGAGAGAATGGCTCGTAGGAGGTAGTCAGATGTATCGCTAGTAGTAAACGAGGACGACCGTGTAATTCTACCCACACAAAAATATCAGTCTGTCTACCATCTATGCTGTATCCGACACCCCGTGTCTAGCTCTCCTCCTTCTGTTTTCCTCTCCTCCTTCGACTTTCAGATATCTACCACGTCCCTTGCGGGCCTCGACCCCAGCGACACCCGCATCTGCTCTATCACCGAGCCAGGAGTGCCATTCAATTATAGCCACTGCAGGAAATCTAATCAGCGAAAGTGGTATAAGCGTGATTCGGCAAATGCCGCATTTGTGGCTGGACCTCTTACGTCCGAGGTTAACGTCGTCTTTACCCGCTGCGTCCTGCCTTCCAGCTGCTACTCGTGGCTTCTGTCCGCGTACCCCTCTACCACTCGCTACCGTGCGCACCCGATGGTTTCTATACTCTCCCCCTCGTTCTTGGAATATGTTGGCGGTGAGTAGCGTAGGTATGTTTTTTTATCCAACCAGAGGACGGCGCGGAGGACCTTGAGGATGGTGGGCGAAGGGTAATTCGATACACTTGATAAGGACAACTGTGGTCGTTGGAGGTAATGCGATGATAGTCGCTCTTGCGCTCTACGATACTCTTGAGCTGGCTGGACACTCGTAGTGGGTATTTACAGACGTCGCCCGGATCGTCGTCCCGAGCCGTTCACCTTCGCCTTCGTGCGTTATGGCGAGAGGGAATGGGTCGGTATCTCGCCCTGATCTTTTCATGTTTTCTTCTAGATATGCTCTTCGAATGATCTGTAGGTTGTAGACCTTTCGGCATCTGAGTGTCGTAGGGATTACTGGTACGTCTCGTTTTCTCACTGTGGGCTGGGGGCTGTATGGCCTGGCCTGTGTGTTACCCTAATCTAACCGACGCATTTTTTCCCCCTTTCTTCTAGGTTCTTTTTGTATTCTCTTTTGTGAATATATTCCTTCACATACACATGGCTTCTCCGTTCGAGGGTATGCTGCTTCATATTGGCTGGTTGTGAAATCTGATCAATTTTCGCCATCGTCGATCTTTTGGAAAGTTTGTGAGTTTGATTGGTTCTTTAATATGCTCTCTAGTCTGTTAGGTGCTGTAATCGCCTGGCCAGTGAAGGAAATTCCAATGAATCCGTATATTCATTTGCCAGTTGTCGTCGCTGTGTACACGAAGCGTACGTTCATATTCTTGATCTTCGCAAATGTCATCTCATCCAGAATTTATCTTCTCCAGGAAAGGCTATTATCTCTGGGTAGCGAACTGCATTCAAGGGTACGTTCATTATCTAGTCGACGTAGCATCTCCTAACGCCACCTCAAACGAATAAAGGAATGCGAATCCACCTTAGTATCTTTGATTCCTTACAATGCATGTGAGTTTTTTGTTGCTATCTTAGTTCACGATCGCCTTCGCTAAACGGATCTTCGAATTCTTTTACTTCTTTCAGCTTCAAACGCCATTCGCAGGTAGGTTACGTTTGTTTACCAAATGCTTCAAGCGGTTAAACGCGGTACAGTTGCGGTAAGACTGAGATATACGCTGGCCCAACCACTGCTAGCTCTGAGTATTATATGAGAGGCCTCAATAGCTCTGCCTGACAATTACTCACTGAGAAATACTCGAAGTTCGAGCGCCAATATTGCATTGCTCACACTGACGCCACCGTTTGTTTGTGTGCCAAATAGTGCCGCATTTGACCAGGCCTGCATTGATTTGCCGGCCCGAAAACTCACATTTCGGCCCAAATCCGAAACGCATTGACCCAGTGCCGACGACGATAACGACGACGAGCTCAAGCTTGCGGATTCGATAACTTATTTCTCCTTGCCGTCCTTAGTCTCTGTTCTCTGCTTACTCTCCATGATATGCCCCGAAATCCACATCCGGGCGCATCCACTCTCCGAAACCGCAATCGGATTACCAACAAGACACGCCTCAAGATCCACCATGGCAACATCGATGCTGATGCTCTACTCATACCAGACGAGGACGAGGAGAAACATCGTCTCACCAACCTTGTCGCTGGTGTCGACGCCGAGGACGCCAATGTGAGTCTGCCTCTCCGCTATCGATGCCACGTCAGCGGGGACCAGTGGCTGTGCAATCCGCGGATTGCGTTTTAGATTAGTTGACTAATCAATCTCGCTGCACTTTTTAGGAACACCATCTACAGGAAGTACTTTCTGCTGCACATCGAAATAATACCAATATCAATAAATCGACGCGTGGGAGTACTGATAAAGCACCACCGCCCCCGCCCCCGACTGCCTACATCCCAACACCTGACTCAACAGGCGTGGTCGACAACCACGAAGAGCTCTACCCGCCTAACCGATGGGTCGACCCCGCAACCTACGTCCACTCATCTACGACCGTTGAAGAATCTATTTCAAATGGAATCACTAATGGATTTACCTACTATATGGACGAGCGCGACAAGGAGTGGCTTGATAAGAACAATGAGGAAGCCCGCGGTGAGGGAACGAGCGCACAGGGCGCAGTTTCTGCTTCAGGAACGCGAATGTCTGCTCGCAGCGCGAAGGCCAAGGGAAAGGAACCTGAATCTCCTCAGCCCGTCATGATCACCGAGGATGAGTTCGAACTAGTGATGGGGGTGTTTGAGAAAGTGACACACGATAAGACGGAATATCTGCACCATGTTTGTACAATTACAAGTAGCGATGTCCAATTTGGCTCACCGTCTTTGCAGAGTCTTGAGACGGGCATGACTTTTCCTGGTTTTTCTGATTATCAAGAAACGTTTGCGTCGCCACTACCTGCGAATATATTCTCGACGTTCTCGGTGCCGACCTGGATACCTCCACCTGTACAACTCATTCGTATCGCGCGTGTTGTCTACCCCTACTGGAAGGAAAGACGCGTTGAGCGTGGAGGCCATCGTATTATTCCCGCTCTTAACGTACGCACGCTTCATTTCGTCAGAATTTACTCGTTTGACCTTTTACTTGTAGGGAGATGAGGCTGATACCCTGAATGAGTCCTATGTCTGTTTTCGACGTCGCGAGATCAAGGCTGTTCGTAAGACGCGTGCCTCTCAGGTCACTTCGTCAGACAAACTTGCACGATTGCAAAGCGAGATGTCGTACCCTCTTCAGCTGGCGAAAGAGCTTCTAGCTCGCGAAAAGGTTAAGAGGGAAGCGTCTCAGCAAGCGCAGATTGTTTGGGAGAAACGAATGGGACTTGTGGACCTCAAGAGGAAGTTCCCCGATCTTGGTGACAAGGCTGATGAAGAACTTCTGATCGATAAGGAACGGAATATCAAAAAGAGCGAACCGTCATCATCGTATGTTTTCTTTACTCGACGTTTAGGATTCTACTCACCTAGTATTAGACGCCTACCTGGGCTCAAGATCAGGACCCATGAGAGTTCAGTTCCTCCTGCTCGGACAGAAGCTGCTATCCGTCCAAGTGAACGTATTGCTTCTATTCGTGCCCAAGTGGAGACTGCCATCGCACGACAGAAGGATTTGGATCACCAATGGGAAGACCAGATCGAGGTACGCTCCTTCTCCTATACGTCGCAGAATAACACTCACCTCATCTTCAGAATGTCTATCAAGCCCCTCCTGTGCCATACACCTCTCGTTTGTTCAAATTCGTCCCTCCGCCAGGTATACCGACGTGGCCTGATTCGGACAAGTCGGAGGAAGACCCAGTCCCACGACAACCGCGTGCTGTACGTATACGTTATGGACGTGGGGGTCGACTACGCGTGGATCGCCGTGAGTTCAATCAGCCTCCAATCATCCCGAAGCGTAGGCGCCTGTCGGCTTTACTGGGCTCTGAAGACGACATGGATGTAGATAATGACCCAGAGGAAGAGGAGAGGAAGAGGAGGCTCGAAGAACGCTGGCGGTTTGATATGGATGACGGTCCTGTCATCGGACCACAGGGCGCTGATGAGCAGGACCGTGTCTTAATTGACGATTACGACTCCAAGTGCGTTATTTTTATGCTATTGACGTTGTTTCATTCTAATATTATACTTCTAGGTACCTAAGGCACACGATGTCATTGCTCGCGGATCCTGACCAGCAGAGCCTGATGACCGACCCGACTATTACAGTGCCTGCTGGGGAAGGTCGCCAAGTGACGTTCATGCCTTTCAGGCTGGGCATGCCGCAACCGTTGATGCGTCGCGACGCAGCAGGCCTCATGCGTGCTGCCATGGTGCCAGCAGGAATGCAAGCAGGTCATCCGGTAGCGCTAGCGAATGGAGTTCCGGTTGCTGTCGCTCACCAGATCAAGAAGATGCCACCGCCCAATGCCGTTCCGCAAATGCGTATCTCTTCCAACGGAGGCATGCGTCCTCCTGGAGTATCAGTAGTTACTGGTATGCAGTCCAACGGCGCTACTGGGCACGCATCACCGCCCCAGCCCGTCTCACTCCCCGTCACTCAACATTCGCCGACGAATGGAACGAATGGAGTGAGCCGTGCCGCTATCTCCATGCCTCACGTAGAAGTTGTGAAGCCAGACGTCAATCCGATCTCCGCCATTCAGAATGCCGTCGTGACCATCCAGTCGGTCGATGGAAGCACTCAAGATCACACTTCCAATGGTACGACTTCTCATCCGAAGTCGCAGAACCATCTCCAAATGCAGATGCCCAACAATGCCTTCCAACTCATTCCGATGAGCGCGCATGCTGCACAAGCTCTTGCCGCTACTGCGCCACCGCAGTATCAGCAGCAACAGCAGAACCAGCAGCAGCAGCACACGAGTCTGAGCCTGCAGCAGATGCAGAACCTCAAGTCTGCCTTCGCGAACATGCCTAGTCAGGACCTTGCGAGCCTACAATCAAGCATGGGACGTGGTCTTCCTGCATCTTACGTTCACGTTGGTCTGAATGGTACCCCAGTCAATATGCATATTCCTGCTACTACCAATATGAACCTTAAGCTTCCACCGAATAGGCAGATGCAGTGGTCAACAGTGGCAACTCCAATGCAACGACCCGGGTCGGCGATGAATGGAATGGACGCACAAGGGATGAATGGGGTTGGTGTGGCGGCTAGCCCTAATCTTGGACATGCAGTCCCAGTTCGATCGTCGTCTGTGAATGGGAATCGTCCAGGAACGATGCGGAATACGAATGGGCTGGTTATGGGGGTGAATGGCCAAATGTCGATGTCCCCGCCTCACCAGCATACTTCAAACTCGATACCGAATATATCCCAGTCACAATCCCCTCCTCGACCTCCAACAACCTCGACGATGGCATCTCCATCACTACAACACCAGCAGCCAGTAGGAAGCTCGCAGAGTGGGTACTAAATCATGCCGATACTGGAGAACTCTAAACCACTCCTACTTTTCGAGTATCCTTCGAATTTCGCTATACACTACATTTCTATTTTCTCGTTTCTTTAGTTTTAGTATCCCCCCAACTCCTTCCGCTCTTGTTTATTGTGTGATTTACCACTGTACTTTATGCTCATCGTGCAGTGTGATCTCGTCCTAGATGAGAACTGCCGCTTGTAGCGATCTGGCAAATTACGCCCAAAAACATATAATCTTTCGCGTTCTATGTAGTAGATATATTTTTGATACCCACCATGTACATTCTCCCTCGTACAAAACAAACATGCACGTTTCACCTGCCATCCCTTTATCATTCAGACGATGAACAGAAACTTTATGATTCCACCAGCGTGGGAAGGGTGGAAGTCTATGACGTCTCACAACCGAAGTTGCTTCCTCGTTTCAACGGTCATGTTTACTAACACTACGCACTACTTCGCCTTATGTTACTAGCTGTGACCACTATTCTAGCCTTCAGCCTTCAACTGGATGTCGCATATAATGCAATGGTAGTTGCAGGTTGAGTATATAAATATGTATAAGTAAGTCCCATTTGAATTCGTTCCTACCATCGTGCTAATAGATCTACTTACGATAGTAGATATGTACAAAATATGTATCATACAATTAGAAGGTTGAAGATCATTCCCAACTTCTGTCCATACGCTGTTGCTTGCAACGCTATCCAAAGAACTAGTGACCCCCTGCTTCAGCTCTTCTCCCGTGTGTTCTTTCGTAGATTGTCAGTTGTGAAGACGACCATACGCAATCAACTTTGGCTTCGCATCGTCTGAAGCTTATTAACGCTGGTAATGAGTGCCTATTGATCTTAGTAGTGAAACGGAGCTCGAGCCTATTTTTAGGCAAGTAATCCGGTTTTACATGCTTAGTCGTTACGATATTCTTACCCCAAGTCTGTCGAAATAGCAGATATGTACCATATGGTATTTTGATTTCCACCGCGGGATAGAACCTCTGTAATCGCTTCAGCGGTAAATTCAGCCTCATTTTCAATATCATAATACTTCAGACAGCTGGATTATTGATGGTTTGCCGCCCGACAGGCTGATATAGCGGCTTTTGAGGCTGGAGACACGTCGAGACGACATAGAACCTCCTGTTTCTCTTCGTTATCCGGAATCATCAGGCGACGCGGATGCAATTCTCGACGCTCGTGGCAGATGCATTTCATAAGTGGCCAAGAACGCATCACTTTTTCAAAAAGCGCAACGCTTTCATGCTGAGTACCAGCGATTGACTCCAATCTTATGCTGTATATTTACGTTCGAACGTCGGGATGAGACGTCGATTTTGCGAGAGAGAAGGCTTCGTAGATAAGTATATATACCTAGAAGGGTACATGGTTCGTCCCAATTGTTCGTTTCTACCATACAATGACTAAACCTTGAGTCAAGTAGACAGCGTGCGTTTCACATTGAACCTGAAAGTCGCCTTGGTGCATCCTCCATTAGCTCCTGTATCATGCAAACAGAAATATTTGACATTTACCGATATAGTCGCATTACGAAAGTAGGTTTATTTTACCTCATGTTGATGATCCCGGATTTTGAGCTGAAATAATTTTGTGTAGGTATTGCCTACAAGTCTGTGCCGTCAGAGAATCCCGGCATGAGTATGCTCCTGCTGTTGGGCGGATTTTATCGCCCAATACACCGATCAGCGATGTGTTCTTGGCCGGCTTCTGCACATCTGGAACCATCAAACTGCCATTTCCCTCTAGACGTACGTCTCTTTGAGACTTCCTATGATATCTATCTACAGGAACGGCTGCCGTCAGACTCCGACTTGCCTGAACGTATAAAGGCTCTACTTCATCTCGAGAATACTCTAGATTCGTTTTTGGGTCTTTGAAGACGAAGAGTATGCGCCTCTTACATACTATCACTCTCGCTGTTTTTTCTTCTTCCCTCTCTGGTGCCTGGGGTTTGAATCAGCTCCTCGGCCGCACCGATCTTACAAGTGATGTTTGTGGAGAAGTTAACGACGTCCTTCAAGTACCGAATAAATTCCTACCGGGCAAATTCATAACAATCGGAACCATCAGTACGCCTTGACTTATTAATGTTCACCTTATCGTTCTGATCGTTTGTGCCTAGGGGCTTGCCTTTGTATCTCGACGCTGCCTAGCTTTATAGCCACAAATATCTTCGCGATCTCTGCCTCTGCGTTAGCAGGTAAAGCTGTGGTGACGGCCTCGTTGACCGATATGGTATGCACCGCCTAACATCAGTATTCGTAGGCTATGTCCATCTGATTTGTTTCTCGCCGTAGATCAACAAGTGTAGCGGTCATCAAACCTGTCGGTATCCCGATCATTCTTCGCCGATCTGCAAGACTGGAAGCCCATGTTGTTTCACTTGCAAGGATGGGTAAGTGGCTCTGCTTCTCTACTAGGCGTATTAATGATAATTATTGAATAGATATTCTCCTTACCCTTCAGGCGACCATCCCAGTCAGTGCGTCTGTAACAAGCCGTACACAGAGTGTAATGGGAAATGCGGTATATTCCATGCGTGTCCCAGTGGATACGTCAAGCGTGACATGAACTATGGGGGTAGCAAGAAGTTTTGCCCATGGGGACACACTGCCTGCGGCATTTACGGCAGAAGCGTCCAGTCTTGGGAGTGCGTTGATACTCAGAATGATCTCGAGAGCTGTAAGCACATTAACTTCGGGAAAAGCGATTGATGGCTGATCCCAGTCCTTCAGGCGGCGGATGTATGGTTTCCCTTCACCCCAATCTTCCTGATCCAGATGGCGAGGATTGTACGGCCATTCCGGGCGTCGCAGACGTTTCTTGTGTTAGGGGTAGATGTGCCGTTCACCGTTGCATGCCAGGGTATGACATGAATGCGTCTGGAACCTCTTGCATCTACTCTGAGGACAAGGACCCCGCTGTTCTTGCGGCTCAATACGGTCTTGAGCATACTCCCCTTACACATTAATAAAGGCTTCTATAGCTTATCACATTCCGCTATTATATTGGGTTCTTGGGTTCTCCTTGTATAGTTTGTTGTATTGTGCCTCGCGAATGTGAAGGGCCAATGCTTTGCATCGATTGATGTATGATCGACTGCAACTCCAATATGACTGCTAGACATTCGTATTCTTATTTTCCCCATCGGCATGTCGATACCGTACATTTTACGACTTCTGTGAGGCCATGATGGAGGTACATCCGCCAGGGTCGCTGGATTTCTGAGAAGTTTCACTCATGACCGATGAAGACTTAAGATGATGGATCTGCCACAACGATGATCGAGCCTGTGGAAGAGCTTACAGCTAATTGGATACTGGCTCACTGTCACATTCATCATGTTCTGTCGGCCTGTCAGCTCTTTATCAGCGATGCCATATCCTTCCGCAGTATACATTTACCAAGTACTTGGTACCTTCATCAAAATGCGAATCAGCTCCTGCGGAATGCGGATGCTACCTTGATACAATGAGCTTTATCTTAAATGGAGCGATGTCTAGAACCCACGACGTTGTTCAAGTGGGATATCTGGAACACAACCAGATTGTCATTTAACAGCTTTGGTGTTCACTTTCGTTCGTATACGGTATTTGGCTTGTACATCCATAAGAAACAAACCGCACCAAGCGGTATGATGTCAAGTATTTGCCCCTTACGGATTATTGTACGAACTCAACGTCACTTAATAGAGCGTCTGCACTAGCCTTTGAGATAAGACAATAATATACTAAACTTCTATCACGCTTATAGATACCCCAAGCTTCAAGCTTTAAAATTGAATTCAAGCGTCCTCCCAAGTTCTAAGTCTAGTTGGGAGTCAGAGCTGTCAGCTGCCAAACTCAAGCCCGGCTGGTTGTAAAAGCAGTGACCCAAAATGCATTGAATTCTTGACACGTACGCGGATTCGACCGATTTACCGACTTTCTCAGAAGCTGGATTCTCTCCTAGATATTGCAATATGATATTGCATTGAAACGCCAAACACTGATATCTATATGAGAATAAGACGAGGACAGGGCTAGTAATACATGTATACAACCACTAATTTTCTTATTTATCTGTGCCACCCACATTACACACTTAGGACGATCCCAGAGGCTGGAGCTCGAGGTCAGCGTTGTCGGTGGGCACAGACAAGATTCGGAGAGTGTTGGTGTGGCCAAGACCACCTTTCCAGCCTTGTACAGCGATAACAGTGGTGCCAGGCTTGATAATATTGAGCTCGAGGGCGTTGCGGAGACCAAAACGGATACGGTTGTCCACCTGTAGCAATACCCGGTTAATATCCTATGTCGCTAACAATAAAACGGGGCGCATACATCAGTCTGCCATTGGTGCTCCTGGATGCCTCTAGGCTCTGGGTACCAGAAGGGATAGCAGCCACGATGGAGGTGGATCTGGCGGGAGGTCTGCTCACTGCGAGTGACTTCGTGGTATTATCAGTAAGTATGCTCTCGATATTACAGCATAACGCGCACCAGTGATGATGGGGACGGAGGGGCGGTACTTGGATAAGAGGCGGGCAGTGTTACCGCTGGTGGAGAGCACGAGGATAGCGCTAGCGTTCTGCTCGGATGCAGCAGCGACGGCAGCAATGGCGACTGTCTCAGCGGTTGCAGTGGGACGGGGCTGAACGTTGCGAACGTCATCGAAGAGAGGAGGGTAGCAGATGGCGGTCTCAGCGAGCAGGCAAGTCTCAGCCATCATGAGGACTAGTATAAGAATAAGTAATGAAGAAATATCAGGAATACGTTGCCTGCGTACCGGACTGGATAGGATAGGATCCTTTAGCGGTCTCGCCAGACAACATGACGCAGTCTGCACCGTCCAGGACGGCGTTAGCGACGTCACTGACTTCAGCACGCGTAGGCCTGGGGTTGTACTACAATAATATGTTCAGATCGGAGAATGAGCGTAGCTGAAGAGTTAGATAATCACCGTCATGGACTAGAAAGCATCAATTAGCATTTCGTAAATGAGTAACTGGAAAGACCCTTACCTCAAGCATCTGGGTAGCCACAATAACGGGCTTTCCAGCGATGTTGCACTTGGCAATCATCATCTTTTGTGCCAGGAAGACCTGGCTGGCGGGGATCTCAATACCCAAATCACCACGGGCGACCATGACACCGTCAGTCTCCTTCAGGATTTCGTCAAAGTTAGCAACACCCTGTTCGTTCTCGATTTTGACGATGATTTTGATGTTGGCTCCGTCGGGGCCAAGGACAGTGCGGATATCCTTGACATCCTGGCCACGGCGGATGAACGACGCAAAGATCATGTCGACGCCATTCTTCACACCAAACTGGAGATCGGCCTTGTCCTTTTCCGAGAGTGCGGGAAGGTCAACTTCAGTCTTGGGCAGGTTGACACCCTTGCGCGAGGAGATGACACCGTTGTTGACGGCGCGGACACGCACGTTGGCACCGTCGATGGAGACGACGAGCAGCGAAAGGATACCGTCATCGACGTAGATGAGCTTTCCAGGCGAAGTTACCTTGGGGAGGTTCGTCTGCAGGGACGAGTGAGCGTTTAGGACCAGGGTGAAATGAGGAATCTCACGTAGTCAACCCACATAACCTGGTCATCGCAGGCCTCGGCGTACTTGGGGTCGGTAGAGATGATGAATTCGTGGCCAGCATTGATTTTGTACTGGTGTTTAGATGCTCATTTAGTGCGCCTGCATGCTTAAATTGGATGGACATACGTCATTTCCATCCTTGGTCAAGCCAGTGCGAATCTCCGGTCCTTTCTGTGGAAGTGTAAATATAGTCTCCAGAAAAAAGAACTCTGCCACTAACAGTATCGAGAGCGATGGCTACAGGGCGGCCGCTGGGATCCTCTACGAAATCATCAGCAGAATACACGCAAACGCGATTGCAACTTACGGGCAACCATCTTTCTGGTGTTGTCGATCACGCTCTGGTGGTACTCGTAGGAGCCATGGGAGAAGTTCATGCGGACTGGGGCACTTCTTAGTGCCCAGGTAACATCCTGAAGAATAGATAACGTACCAACATTAACACCAGCACGTCGCAGCTCAGCGAGCTTCTCGACAGTGTTGACTTTGGGGCCTAAAATACTGTTTAGATGTCACTCCTCATCATTTCAAAGAAACATACCGATTGTGGCGATGATAGACGTCTATATTCTTTTCATTAGAACCCACGCTGTAAAATACCGCGAAAAATATACCTTGCGAAGGAACTTGGTCTGCTCATTGGGCACTGGCGCAGTGACAGTGCTGAGGGTCGAGTTCCATTCGAGCTGGGATCGGATTCCATCGGCGGGGTACATTTTTATGAAGTGAGATGGTGGTTGAGGAAAGAAAGGTGGCGATGGTGTTTTATATGCCCTTTGAAAGCGGAGCTAGAGAGGACCCAGGAAAACCAAAGAAAATGGATCAGAGTGTTATCTCGTCCCCATCCGTTTTGCGCGTCTACGGCATTCGGGCCGGAGACACGCGTAGCGGAGACTGAAATGGGTGGCAGTGTCGAGTAGTGCGTTCACGAATGTCGTCTTGAACGACGAGCACGCTACTAGATATTACTTGGCAGCTTACACCTCGAACAGCCAACATGGGTGTTTCATTTGACTTGGGGACGCCCGTAAACACGGCACTGTTTCTCTATATTCTCTACTCTGTTCAACGTATAATATTCCCCACGACATCGAAGCCATCTACCATACCCAACGAGTTCAAAGCTGGTTATTCATGGATGCCGAAGACCCACCCACCCACAGTTCTGTTCAAGACATACACACCGAAAACCTTGGAACCATTCAATGGGGTTGATGATGGACGGATCTTGCTTGCAATTAATGGCACTGTATTCGATGTAACGGGAGGCAGGAATTTCTATGGTCCTAGTGCGTATACTTACCGTATATACCTGTGGATATGTAATTAACACTTTGTTTAGACGGCATGTATGGAAATTTTGCAGGTCGCGATGCCTCTCGCGGAATGGCTAAGCAGTCTTTCGACATCGGTGTGCTTTCTCTGTTCAGCCTCAACTGATAGAGTATATACTTATCATACTGACGCGGCAATAGAAATGCTCACGCCAGTGGACCAGCCCCTCGACAAGCTAACGGACTTGAAGCCTGATGAGATGTACGTTGTAATATCTCGACGTTTAATTTCTCACAATAACACTGTTTTCCCAATCCTCTAGCGAAAACATGAAAGGTTTGCGCAAACTGCTGAGTAATCTTATACAAATTTACAATATTTTACAGGATGGATCGAGCACTTCTCTAGCAAATACATTATATGTGGAAAACTCGTCGAGAACGACGCTATCTAGCTCTTGTACCTGGTTATTGGAATGTATATCTTTACACTTATGCTGCCGTGGACCGAAATACCAACTTTGAAGTCATGACTGCCAAATATCACGATACGCTATCGCTTTTCCTTCACTGATAGACTGCGAAGCCAGGACATGAAGCGGAAAGCATCCTATCCGATGAGCTCAGGGTTAGTCGTAGGTGGGGAAGGGGTACATTATATTACTCACTTCAATCATCTTCTCAGCCATCGTTCGCTCAACATAGAACCTAGGTATTAAACCACCCGGGTCCCCGGATGCGATTCGTCTCCATTCGATGACGCTTCCATTGAGCTCCTTGATATGCTCTACACTCACATACCGGCCTTTCACGCCTTTCTCCTCTAGCTCTGCTAAGGTTCTATTTGAATTAGACGAAAGATCAACCGGTATGGTCATTATGAGCCTATTCTCGAGTCCTAGTGGATTAATGCATTTCACATCTCGTTGAGAGAAAGAATACCCACCCGGTACGGCCGTTGGCTGGATAGTCGATCAATCTGACGACTTGCAGAACCGTAAATACGCGCGGCGACAGCGGCGGTGGGCAAGTATACAGCATAGACCATATGGATTGTGAGTCAGAGATGTATTTGATTCGAGTTACTTTCGCAATTTCTGGAATAAACCTAGGCTTAATAATTTGATTTTGAACCGTTGACGTTTAACATAGAAGTGCAGCTCACCTTTTCTGATTCAAGGCTTTATTCCTTCCCACCTTCTCCCACAAATTCTTGAATGAAATGTCCTGTTTTTTATGCTCGCTAACGACGCAGGTCCAGTGCTCCCCCGAATGTGGACTCTCATCACTTCGGGGGCTGTGGAACGTTCTCACATTGCCAATAACCTTGCCCTCTCTCCAGGTCAATGAATCTTCCAGTAGGAGCTGGGCGTCGGTTATAAGTGTCTCCTCTTCTGGAATGTCTGTAATGAATATGTCAAGTTACCAGATGAAGCGGTGGGCGCCGAGCGCATTATGAAGTAAAACTGCTCGCTCACTGTCTGGGTTCACAGGAGTGAGAGACAGGCTGGAATCCGGTACGAATGTTGGTGAGATGCAGGTCATGGTCTGTAGTCGCAGATCAGGGATACGTCCTGTTCTTGATGGCTTAAATATATATGTATCCACAAGTGGGTGTATATGTAGGTGGCGAAATGTCCAGATTTAGGGAGGATCGGAAGCGGCCTATCGCACGAAATATTACCATGATTAATAGGTCTACTGCCGCGCTTGTCAGCTATGGGAGTTATGGCCGCAGTGAGCCTATCGGGAAGTAACGTAAGACTCAGGCGTCAGTGATTCGTTCTCAACTCAATTGATGAAACTATTATAGCTCTTCCGACAGGTTTGGCAGGGAAACGCACAGAGAAGAGTATATTTGGTGCCAACACGATAAAGTCCATGGACGTACGATAAATATAAGCGACGAATGACAGAATATTGGAAAAGCAACGCTGAAAGTGGAGATTTCGGAAGTGAGAACTCACAGTAGTTAAATAGATATGGGAACCCCGACCAAGTGGCAAGCAAAGAGGAAGAAATATGGCGTCACATGCGGATACGGCAAAAAAATTTAAAGCTGGCCGACGGCGTGTATAATAAGAGGGCGAATCGGATGAATCACGGTGTACAGAGAGCATCATAGATTGAGAAGCGCTAAGACATGCCGAAGACGGATCCGTAGGCTAATTACGAGTACACCACATGTTCAACATGATTCATTTGACAGCCCTCTGTTTTTGGATGTTTCGGGCCGACCTTTTACAAGCAGAGTCGTTTGGGAAAATGGGCCACTGACGTCGAAAAACGCGAGAGAAGACCGTGTTCTGTACGCCGGAAAGCTTAACTTGACATGCCGAACAACTTGAAATAGCAATGAAGCAGAAAAACAACCGGCCGAGTGGCTGACACTGACACGAACAAGAGAATGAAGCCGAAATAGATAGTGCCTTGACGAAGATCGACGCATTTGTAGATCAAGACCAGAATAACTATCTCGTTTAATATTTGCACGTTCGCAGCGTTGGGTATAGGTAGATTCTTCCGCATTCATCACTGGCCTACATTCGCTCTTACTGCCAAAATGGGGCTGTCAAGTTGGGGTATTGGGTGCTGCGAGTCTGGGGTCGAATTATGTTGCTGACTTGGGGCTTGCATTGTGTCGGCTCATGAGTGGGGATGGAATTAGAGGGTGCATGTACAAAGAGGGGACTGCGGGAAGTCGACGGAGGTTCTATTGGATAACGCCCGACCATATCATCAGCCGCTTGGCGCAGGTCTTTTGAGTGGGAATGAGAAACCGTTGGCTTGGGGGCGATGAGAGTGTTGAGACCGTTTGTGTTGAGGGATGGGGATCCGCGAGAGACTAGGCTTGGCTTGACCTTTGGAGGGTTGAGCTGGTGAAGGCCGATAGGTAACGAAGAAAACGCCCTAGTGCTATTCTGAACAGAGCCTGGAGGTATGGGGGCGGACTGGGAAACATCGGTGCATATTGCACGGGGCGTCTACAGACGCAGGTGGTCGACAAGATATGCATATTGATAGAAGCCTACGACGTACATTGAGTGTAGTCCGGTCTGATCCAGTACGTGGCCTGTTCGAGAGCTTGCGTGATACCCATCTTGAAATCTTGTATAAAACATAAAGAATGCCGGCCACCAGAAATAAAAGACCAATGCCTAGAAGAACAGGGATAATAGCTTCACCCGATTCTTTTGTACCTTCAGTAACACTACGCAAGGTTGTCGGCGACATTTTGTGTATTTCAGAGGATGATACAACAGAGTTACGGGACCTGGGAGATGGTGGTTGAGAGAGTGGATGTTGAACCAGATTGAGACCTATTGAGACCTGGCTGTCTCGTGCCACTTTAGGGCAGCCCAAAACGCGACACCTCTTGATCATTGCACTTTACGCCTCAATGACACTTCATTCAATTTTCATTGATCCTCTTCAAACGCGCATTCTACTTTGCTTTCACGCGTAACCTCTCAGTGCACGAAATGGACTGGGATGAAGAATACGATCTCCAGGCCAGACGTGGCGGTACCGCGGGACCGTCATTTATAGAACGCGCGCGTAACGCTGCCCCCAACGACGATGACGATGTGTCGATGCCTGCGATACGAAGAGGAAGCCCGCCGCCATTTATACCAGATGATGAAACGCCTCTAGAGAAGTTGACGCGACACTGGATGAACGAAAGACATGCTCCCGATATCTTACCTGCTCAGGAGGACTTGCTGGGCACTTTGTTAGATCACTTACGGAGGCAGGTGGGCTTTCGATCCGGATGATTTGCAGTCGGAGGAGCTTATACTACAGATTCACATCCTAATAGTCAGAAGTTGTCCAGCTATTACGTGGGGATCCCTCAACATCCGAAGAGGAGCACATTAGGATCGTACTCGTCCAAACAGAGATCGAACGGGTGAAGTTCATTGTGCGTTCTTACGTCCGCACGCGACTATTCAAGGTGATTTCGAAAGTATTTGTACTCTTTGGTTGTGTCACTTAATTAATATGTAAATAGATCGAAAAGTATGCGCGATTTATAACGACGAACGCAGAGATTCAGACGAGGCTAACGGCAGCTGAACGAGACCACGCAAGCCGGTACGATTTATCTTTCTATCACTTACGCATCCTCATGACATCTCCAAGACACGCGAAAATTACAGATCGTCACTTTCATTTCTCTGTATTGCAGAGTCTTCCCGAGACACAGTCACATCTTGACGATACCGCAATATTCATGCCTCCAATGAGTAAGCAGGCGCGACTCCTTTTGCCGACGTGCTGAACACCCACCGATTCACCAGTAACGGAGCCCGACAACTCTATACCTGTATTTGTGCACGCGCTTCAGAATTGTCCAAAGATAACATTACCAGAGTGTGTATTCTAGCAGCTGTATAATAGTTCTGCCCACTGACGTTCGTTGTCGCAGTGGAACATCACTAGAAATGGAGAAAGGACACATTTCTCTTACATCATACAATGTTGTACAACACCTTGTAGCTAGAGGGGAAGTTGAGCTTGTATAACCACATGATTTGACGCTCAGGATGTTCATGAACCAGTTAATAAGGATAAGGATAATGGCACTCCAGATCATACAATACAATATACAGGCCCCAAGATTCAACTTACAGTATTTTCTGTCTATTGCCGAGGTACGAATGGCTGGTCATCCTGCCAGTCGTCGTCGTCTGTGGGACTTCGGGGCCTGTAGCGGGAATTCCCTCCATTATAAGGGGTATCTTCATCATCGTCATCCTCGTCGTCTCGTTCAGCCTCAGCCTCAGGATCTACCTTCATCTCGTCACCCGATCCACGTCCTTCTCCACCCGCAGCTGCATCCTGCTCTGCTTCGCCTTTCTTCCTTCTGCGTCGTTTCGGTGCAGCTTCTCCACCGGGACCAACAGCAGCCCGCTTTCCTTTCGCTCTCTTTTTCTTCTCCGCATTCTCGGCTTCGAGGTCAATAGTTCCCCCAGCGGAGGGATCTGGAACGGCCTCTACGATCTCCTTGAGAAAGTCGAGCATTTCTGTTGTATCGACGGCATGTTTCCTGGTGGTAGGGAAGGAGGAAGGATTCTCACGTGTAAGTCGATACGAAATGTAAATGTAGATGTAATGAGCGCTCACAAATGATATGCCTCGACTTTCTTTGACCCTCTTGCCTTGGTAACTTTACTCGCCTCGTCGACAATCAGACCAAGGAATAGCTCCAGTGCTTTCGCTATAAATGCAGCATCAACAGCGGCACTTGGGGGGAGCAACAGAGAAGTAGTATGAGTAACGCACAAATGACCACAGGAGTTGCTTGAGCGACCTTCCCGACTTCCTCATCCTTCTGCATTATCTTCTTTATACGCGCCTACAAAAGCATAACAATCATCAAGATTGGTATTGTTGGTCTTTTATCACTTATTGTTATAACTTGACAGGTAATTGGTCGACATACAACTGGAAATTTAGTTTGCTTATTCTTGTTCTTCATCCTGGATCGCTACAGTGTTACAAGGGGCGATTTTCAAGGAAGATGAAGCGTTGAATGGAAGGAAGAAAGCGCTCAACGGAACATTCGTTTAAACCGATTGTTGAAGGGAAAGGGATCAGACAGCATGGGAAGGTTGGTCACGTGGATAGACGCGTCGCGTTGTGATAGTCAACAACGCTCAATAACCTTGAGATCATTTAGCAGTCGAAACGCTTAGTACGAATGAACACCTTAAGCTCTCACGGGAAGTATTTTCCAGTTGACGTGGACGTTTATGCATTTTTGAATCATTCTGTGGAATTTATACGCATTTTACTCATCTTTCGTTTTCAAAGTCTGACTTTGGAGCTCTGTAGACAGTTTGCTATAGTGGGCGGCCTGGAGTCATTATGGTTTTGAAGTCACCCAAAGCAGTTCATTTATCTCTGGACATTGAATAAGTTAGTATTCGAAGTTAATTTAACAGTATTGATAGCCATGGGTCATTATAGAAAATTGTTGTTCAAAGGATCGCCTCTGGCTTTTCTAAAGGTAAATTCAAGGGTGTATCCAAATCATTTGCCAGTACCATTCTTCAACAGGTATATGGCGTGGTATTTCCTCCTTGCATTCCTACACAGCGATTAATAGTCAATTTATTTCCGAATATCAAAATTCCCATCCCGAACGATTCCGATAAATTGCAGGGCTATAATTCGAACAAAGATTTTAGCTATTCAAGCAACATCAAATTCCCTTAAATCTAAGATCCATAAGCGACTCCTGAGCCCCGGACCTTTACTCTTCCCTCAGCATTCCTCTTCTCAGCCAGCTGGATTTTTTTATAACGAGAACTTCATCAAGAATAGAATATTTCTCTCTATATCCATCAGCACCTCTCAGAATTTCGTTTCAATCCATATCTGCTCAACCTGGACGGCAATCCACTCGCAGCTGGAAACAGCGACCTCGAATTTCAGAAATTATCGTCGTCTTCTCCTGAGCAACAACACCTCCACGATGTTCCATGTGCTACTGGACCATCATTAACGAGGTGTTCTTGTTGAAATTGTCGACGGACTTCAAATGCATACGGACTAGACCAGTATCTCATAAGAAACCTGATTTGTTGTCTTCCTTATTTATATCATTTATATATACCTAAATTCTGGATCATAATTGCTTAAAGGAGGCGTATGCGTACTGTAGCCACATCACGAAGCAACGAACATACCTGATAATAAGGTGTTTATCAAACCCAGTATAGGAGTGCTCAAAAACATGTACTCTGTCTTTATACAATAATAGATGGCACGAAATATTTGATTTGACTTGATAGTTCAGAGCCATAATGCCCAGTGTCTTCCTGTCACAGTGCTTTAAACTGAATCCCTCAAAAGTTATTTCTCGCGAGTCACTTCTTTGGGGTGTTCTGGATATTGCGCTTTAGGTACGAAGGAATTGCACACAGGCTGTCAACGACGGGAGTCAAGAGCGAGTCAAGATAGCCAGTAGTAACCGGAGTTCTCGGGTGACGAGCCGGACATACCGGGACGGGTGCAATCCAGCAGTGATCCTGTCAGAAGAGCTCTCGCCCAAACCGCGCTCAAAGCTCGCTATCTCTGCCAACGACAGGCCGCTCAAGGGGACTATATTTTCTGAGGTTTCTTGGATTACATCCAGCTACTCTCTGGAATGCCTCTTGGAGTCAAAACCCTGTGCAATGACCCCGGCGCCACCACTTCTTGCGGGGGAACTCACGCGGCTTATCACGCTCAGCCTACTCTGCGCTCCATCCTACCCTTCGAAGTGCTCGACTACGTCTTTCGGGAACTCACGCGGAGTGAACTCATTCCAGTTCTATGCACAAATAGCGTCTTCCATGCCCTCTCTGTTCGCCGAGTGTACCATACCATTGCCAACCTTCGACCGCGCGACTGTATCTTATGCCTTCGGTCGCTCGATGCAAACCCCAGTCTCCCACCGTACCTTCGCGCGCTCGAACTTAACTTCTCAACACGAACGCCGACGGGGAACATGTATCACCTCGTTCATCGAGTCCTAAAACGCGCTGTCGCCCTACACTCTCTTCACATCGAACTCCCAAAATCTCAATCGCCAGTATGGATATTAGACGATACACCATTTGCCCTACGGAAATTCACCACGTCAATGCAATGTAAACGATCTCTAGCAAATTACCTCGAATCCCAACCGAGCATCACCGAACTCACACTCCGCGGGTTTCAAAGTGACCATGGCATATCGACGCTACCGTTCTTTGATACCCCGCCGCCACACATCGAGCCACCAGAGGAGAGATTTTGCTTGGGACCGACAGCATTACCAAACCTTAGCGTGTTCAACGCCATCCATGCTGGTCCCGCAGTCATTGCATCCGTCGTAACCGGCCGCCCCATTCGTGTCGTCTCGATACCACTGTTCCCAGCATCGGCGGAAGAAGCACTGAATGCATTGCAGCTTGGCTCATGTCACCTCCAGAGATTAAGTATCATTAGCTTCGATCCCGATGCGCCAAAGTTCCTGTTCCCAGAGGTGGCGAGACGATTTCCGCAGTTGGAGGCATTACATATCGTCGTTCTGATGGCGAGTTGTACGAAAGAGCAGTTGGAAGCCTCGGGTCCGCTCCTCTCGCGCTTCAAATCTCTGCGTGTATGTCTCTTTCTCGTCTTTCGTTCTATCGTATATTTACCCACTCTTTATAAGTACATCACATTCATGGCTGCCTCTAGCGAAGGTTCGACACGTAATGAGGAATGTATCATCGCTCGGCAATGGCACGAGTCGTGTCCGACGTTGCAAACCATCATACTACCAAAAGGAAGGGTGTGGTTTCAGGGGACGGATGATTGGGCGAGTTTGGACGACTGAACGAGTGGGAGTTCAGATGATAAAGACCTTGGAAAATTGGAAATTGACTCATTAGCAGTCGGGGTTGTAAGCTGAACGGGTAGACTAAGGGTGGGCTGAGTAGAAGGATAAAATCTAGCATCTAACGTGATGCTTCTGTTGGAAACAGACAACATTACTATCTTACGGAAAAGACAGTGGCATGCTGTATCGTATTATCCGCACAAATAACTGTATAACCATCATGTATGTACTACCACCTATGTAGACCATCCTTTCTCAGAAGTCAATGGATTCAATTTGGACATCCACCCTCTCTTCAAAGTCCTATTACATTCAATTATGAATTATCGGAATAACAATCCCATCCTCAATCTTCTTCGTATCATCGTGCAGTGTCCTCATCGTGCTCTCCTTTCCCCACTCCCTAATCTTCTCAAAGTTCCTGCATGTATGTGCTACGTCCCCTCGTACGATTGCCTTCTTTAGCGGCTCAGCCCACTGCCACACGATGGTGCTCACGTCCCCGGCGCACATGAGCGACTGGCGGATGCTGTCAATGCAGTGCGAGATGTGTTCTTTGTTGTCTTTGGCTTCTTGAGGATCAGGATTAGTGAGCGACATGTCGGGATAGCCGAGCGGGTTGAGAGCTTTGCGGATCATGTTCTGTGGAGGGTTAATGAGAAAAAGAGGGCGGAGTGGCGGAGAAACGTACAAGACAGTGTAACTGATGGAACACGTCCAATTCGACGATATAGTACCCCGGATCGTCAGGAATAGCACTCGTCTTGTTGGCTAGTTGGGCTGCTTGGCTCTTGGGAATCCTCGATATTCCAACTGTAAGCGTCAAAGTTTCTAGAGTCAGTATAAGAAGTGCGAATAATGGACGCTGGGCGTACAGTTATACAGATCCTCCCAAGCCTCGTCGAGCTCCTTGGACGGTTCACCCTGGTAGACTGTCATATCCCCTTCGAAGCCGACATGGAAAGTCTTGACTTCGTATTCGATTACATCTTGTGCAGGGGCTAACTCGACAGTAAGCAGTCAGTTCGATCTGTGCCACTCGCAGGGAGGAGAGATACACACAGAAAAGCTGCTTCCGGCCCGGCAGGTGTTTGTCTACCTTGTAGTTATTATCAAACGAAAGGAAGAGTCCAAGGAGGAGAACAATGGTCTCGCCGATGACGATAAAGCTTAAAGTTCGTCGAGACGGGAAGGCATCTTTCTTTTTCGCAGGAATCGCATGGTGATCTTGATGGTGACGATCACCCTTCTCGCACTCATCCTCTGCTACGAGGAGCGGCCCGTATTCGATAGAGTCCTTGGGCATTAAACGTAGGTCCTAGCTTAGAGTAGTGTACCGTAGCGGGGAAAGAGAAGAAACAGAAGAAGTGGCTGCTGGGTTCAAGTTTGCTTGTGTATATCTATCCAACCTCCGTCCAGTACGATCCAGAACGCGGATTCATCCCACAAACTCTGCGAAAGGTACACATCCCACAATTACTGGCAAAAAGACACAATACGGAGATATAATTGCACTTTCAATACTCTAATCCCGAGCACTAAGTGTAAGTGAGCTGTTTAAGTGGAAATGGACCTGAAGTGATTGATCCGGCGTTCTTGTTATGTGAGGGTGACGGTTCCTGGAGAGATGGAGGAAGTGGCTGTTGTACACAGTCCGAGAGTGAGATTGATGATTTAAATCGTTAAGGACTCACGTACTTCAACAAGTATAGGTTATTGATGTTCCATTCGACCCCTCTACGCGGCACATAGCAGGCATAATAAAAGTATTACTTACTATTCCTCTGCTGCCTACGCTCTAACTCGCCTGTCAAGTTTGCATGATGAGTAGTGGGTCATCCTTCAAACTTCACGTCAATGTATCAGAATGAATTTCGGGCGCAATACCGTTCGAGGATAGCCGGGATTCAAGCGTAGACATGATCTGGGACGAAATGGCACAACGCTGGTCATGAGAGTCCAAAAACTTCGTGATGGCTCGGAGTACCAAGTGTTTTGGGGAGTAAAGAGCGTCTTGTCAGGGGACAATGCCAGGGTGTGCGTCTTTGATATCAGCGATAGGGAGATAGAGGCGACAGAGGAAGCCGACGAGAGGCCGACGGGGAAAGGAAGGATAAATCGTTGAAGGGAGGTTGGACACGTGATGGTTGGCTCAAGTTCAAGCATCATAACCAAAGCGTACGTGGAGGAAAGATGAGAAGTTAAATGGAGTAATGGAGATGTCCATAGTTTTGTGATTCCCGTTTGACCTGAGTTCGAAGCCCATTAGAGTGCACGGATGAAGTGGATGGCTGAGGGTACCCTGGTCTTTAACCAAAGATAACATAATAACTGGGGGTCGGCAATCTCCGGTACACAGCAGTACCGTGACACCACGTGTGACATCAATGCACAATTGAAAATAGGTGCCCACGCACATTGTGCTTTGCACACTCGATTTCCATGAATTTTTTTATGTCAGGCATGTAAGAACAAGTAAATACTATGCAATGTAGGGTCATTTGTATTTTTAACGATTTTATTCATTTTTTAATTACCATAATTGAGATTTTCCCTGCCAAAACTTGCAGTGTTTTGGCAGGCAAACTTGTAGGTCTATATAAAAATTAGGAAAGCATTTCTGCAATTACTTTTAGTAAGATAAAATGTTCTTATTTATAATATCTTTAATTCGTCCAAAGGATTTGTTTTTTGGATTGTTTTTCATTGAGTTATGACGATAAATGTACCTAAAATGCGCATTATTTCTATAAAAGGAAAGAGTAAAGAAAAAAAAAATTCTGGGCATTTTTTTCTTCTTGATTTTAGAAGAGTATTTTAGTAGTGGGCCAAAGGCCAATTTAGTGATTCCAGCTCATTTATAGCAGATCTTAGTTTTCTATGCTAATTTTAGCCTGGGATAGTGCTATAAGTAGTGCACAAGGCATGTTGCACTCAAAGATAGCTCCTTCGTTCATCTCCATCATTGAAAGTGGTATCTCAATTGCTCCCATTATCTTTTCAACATTGAAATAACTGATTTGATCTCAAAACATTGGTAATAAGCTTCATTTTAGCTACTATTCAATCTAACTTGTCTTCTTATCTCAATATAGTTTGATTTTGCTGTAATCATTATCTGATCAGCACATCATTTGCTTTCTCTCTTATTAGAATTGGTCTTCAACTGGTCTGGCCCTCTTTTTAAGTTTAGAGCTGCTATTCCTGCACATAATGTGTGTAATATGCTTCATTTTAGCTGTTTTCAGATCTGATAAATCTGTTTTTTTATATATCTTAGTCTTTCAATTCTTGTGACACTATAGCTTGCCTTAGCCATGCCTAAAAAAATATCACAGGCTCAGATAGAACAAATGAAAAGGGCTAGAGAAAATAACCATTCCAACACAATTGACTTTCAAGCTGAACTTTATAACTGTCAAGATTTGCTGGCTAAAGAAAAGGCTGATAATTTAATTCTGCAAAAT
>ML213603.1:429722-478137 GCA_004379715.1 Crucibulum laeve
TCATCGCCATTGGCTGCACTCCCGTCAACATCGCCCTCTAAGTGGAGAGATACTTGGAGAGAGGTAACTGAGCACGACGAGTGGATGGACATGCGTACTATAGTAGACACCCAGTCGGATAAGCAGGGCTCGGTGTACTTTTATTTCCTTACTCAGGGTTTCCTTTCACGAATTACGATGAATACAATTTCATTTTGGCTGCGAATATCTCCATCTGGGACTTGATAGCGTAGGAAGGGTAAATGGAATTCATACGTGCTGCTTAACGGAATGAATCTGAATGCAATCACCGGAGTGCGTCATCCATCAATGGTTTTTCATTTCGATAATTGTTGCTATGGCGTAACCGGTGCCTCGTGCCTCGGCATGTTCCGCAAAGATACTTTGGGTCACCTGATGCCTCGTACCTCGGCACGCTCTGCGAAAGAATGCCGCAGATTGCATACAAAGTCAGAATTTATGGAAGCAAAATGAACTCGCTATCCACTTGTTTGCCAACAGAAGTTGTTGTCGAGATATTTCGACTATGTATGGGCTGCCCTGTGTACTTATCCCTACGGGCAACAACAGCATTTCTGAAGAGATCCAACATTATGGCTCGAAGATTGCATTCAAATCACATATAGGTCATGATGGGTGAGACGTGTATAATAACACTTTACAAGTAATTGGTTGGTGGTAGTTTGTTTGATTTTGGTCTATAGATACAGATAAATATGGATACATTGTATGAGCCTCCGAGAGGTAAACTAAAAGCGGCATTGATGAAAAGAACGCGCGAGTCTTAAGGTAGATGTAATCAAAACGAATGAAGTCGAAGGTTGGTCGAGGATACGCAATAAGTGTGGTGTAAATGCAGCCGAATGTCCCGGGCAAGAGCGGAAAGGGACGGCGAAGGAAGCGTGAAGGACGATACGAAGACGAAGAGGTAGTCATAGACGACAGTAGTTCATCGCCTGAGGTATGCCCAGATACCGAGACCGGTGGCTATGGCGATAGTGGAGAGGATGAGAATTGCCCAGAGGCATCGTCGCCCCCATTTCACTTCAACTTTGCGAATCTCAGCAATCATCTGCTGCCGTTCAGCCTCCGTCTTTTCAGGCATCCATGCGACAGATTCTGATGAGGTAGGGGGCTCGCGAAGAGGTGAAAGGAGAATGATCGCTCCAAATATCCAGAATGGTGGGAACACTATAAGAACAGTTCGGTAAGCCCAAGAAAAAGAACAACGAAGAACGAAGAGACTTACGGAATCCAAACTTGAATAGATACATCGCAAGAGTAACCGGCTCCTCGTAAGCGCTATAGGCAGGCAGGTTCGACTCCTCAACGTATGGCGGGAGAACCTCTGAGATCCTGCGGTCATGGCGGCTCTCATATGAGCGACTGGACGAGAGTGTGTATCCAAAGAAGCTGTCGAGAGGGTCTATAGTGAATTCCCCTGAAGCGGCACGTGATGAATGGGTCACGACGCGCATGGGCGTTGGAAGAGGCAGATGGTGGCCAACGATGTTGCGCTGGGCTTCAATGTCGATGGTGGACGCTGAGGTCGAGGCGGTGGATGTCGCAGACATTGTTAAGGGATGTGAAGGGTGACTTGGAGCTGGAAAAGGACGTTGGCGACGATGAGCTCGGGGCGGATGCAGGCTAGTGCTGATGGGGACGACATTGGAGGTAGCGGCTAGTTATATAGAGCGGCTAAGCAGCGGGTTCGACAGCAATCCGCGAAGAAGTCGGTTGTCAAGGAATGCACTCCCGATTAGGCGCACCTATAGCGACAAATAGGAGTCAATAAAGAGCAGAGAGATCGGATTGGTGCCGTGCAGTTACATTCCATTACTCCTTTCAGCCTTCAAGAAATTAGGAAGGATTAACACACTATAAGTAGCGCAAGTTATACATCTTATATTTATCGTTGAACTTCTAAGACGGCAAATTTTATTCAATTAATAAATTACTAATTGAAGACATAGAATACGAATTTACCATATTAAGTAATTTTGGCTACCAAGTACAATCACACGGTCAACTTAATCAATGCCAATCAATCGTGAAATTCCTACCACGGTATTTAAATATAAGATGTCTATCAAATGTCTATATCCTAACATGCTGTATACTTAGTTTTGTTCATACGAACATAGGTTTAGCATAGACCGGTGACCGTCGCTCTGTAGAGTATACCTAGAACACTCGATTCTCAAACCATTTGCTTGATAACGCCATGTACATCCCTCCTCACTTCTGATGTTGATATTCATGCCTGCCTCCTTCAATCTTCTCAATCTCCCGTTTACTTGTTTTGCTAGTATAGTTCTAGTGCCTTGAATTACTTCATAGACTTTAATTTTCTCTTGCTATGTGTCTCTGTCTGAAGAGCAGGTGCAGGGAAGTTAGATCAACCCTCAAACTTGAAGCGCTTCTGTGATACGACTTCCCGTAAAAGTTGAAGCAGGTCTGCGTTGAGTTCCTAACTCCGATCCCAGGGCAAATTTCCAAAAATATCAAATCCAAAAGGCATACATAGGCTTGCGGTACCAAAACAATGAGGTAAATGGCGGGGAGAAAAGAACAGCAAATTCGCCGATTGGGCCCACTACAGGTCCGAATGGCCATTTGACTTGACATGTTTGTACCGAATGGGTCAGACAAGCAAATGTCTAAAAAAATCCAACTTCTCGTACATAGTTGCTCGAGGCACCAGCATTGAGCCATTGTACAAAGTTGACTCTGAGACCACTTCCAACTTCTGGGAACGCTATTTATTCAAGCTTTATTAGGGACAAACGACTAATCTGTTTGCATACGTATTGCATGATGCATCTCGGGCGTACACTGGCAATAAGTAGTCCAACGGGGTACCTGACGTCATCTACGAGTTATGTCTTTCAAAGCATGGAGACTTACTTCGATGCTACCCAGAAACCTATACAACGTCAGAAAGCGAACGATGTCGTCGAACTCGACTCTTGATGCACTCTTTCCATCGCCATCTGCCCCGCCATCGCGCCTTTCACCAGCACATTGGCCGGGAGTGAACCTGCATTCGGCTGCATCTCTGCAGAAGGTCCTGAAGGATAACCACGAGAAATGGCACGTCTTCTTCAATGATAAACAATTTCACAAGTGAGCAGCTTCTCTTCAGTGTTCTGTGTAGCGCTGACGTGTTGTTTTAGCCATGCCGCCCACCGTGCGCTCGCGTTGTGGGCACTCGGATCAGACGGAGGCGTTATTGAAGCTGGATACGAGAAGGATATAAGTTATGAGAAGCCTGCGTTCGAGTCGCCAGAAGCTATTACAGAGGATAATTTTTCTAAGCATCTCGGGAACGAAAAGTACGCAAGCTCTATGTCTTCTTCGTGACGCTTAACTTACTAGTCTACCCAGATTCTATCATGCATACCTCGAGTTTTTCACTAAAAAAGTGGAAGAGAAAGGAATACCCGCCACTCTGGATGAATTCATATTCTCGAAGAAAGCGAACATCGGGATGAATGAACATACGTCAAAGAAGGATCGGCCTCAAATGCTCAGTCGCTTCCTATCGGGTGTTATTCATCCGATGATCCATACTGGCCATGCTGCTGAATTTGGACTACCTGGGATGTTAGCTGAAGGTGTGTACGAGTTTGCACATCATCCTCATATTACCGATTATGTATATCCGCCCTAGGCCTTGCACAAACAGCCGTGCATCCTGCTTCTTCCACCCCATTGATACCCCCATCCCTCTTTGACATCAATATCGATGATTCCCCCAGCGACTCAGAAAGCACCATCGCTACAGCAACGAAGATGGTTGAGTCACTCACTGAGCATCTCGATGCTGCTCTTTCTGTTGACCCCACATCCACCGCCAAACCGGCCTCTGTACTCCCCGCAACACCTACACCCGCCAAGCCGCATACAACCAGCTCCGACGAAAATGACGTTCATGCTGTTACAATTCTGGCACGTGTCCTCGCGGACAAGCAGTTCGCAAGCTCTAACGAGATCGACGAGACGAAGATGTATGCGACGACGCTCAAGAAGTATGGTTCTGCGCTGGTGAAGCATACAGCACAGTGGACTCTTGATCTGAATCGACCAGGAGAGGTGGAAAGGAAGATGGAGGAAGTCATATGGGTGAATGCTTTAATTTACGGTGTTGGTGGATGGACTGAAAGAGGAGAGGAAAAGTTTAATGCTGATTTCTTCTTGTACGCATTTTCTCCTCTGACTGACAGTGTAACATCACTAACTGTCTTTTTAGTATGCATCTCGTCACCTCCTCGTTATTCCTCCCCTCCTTGCTCGCTCTCATTCCACCACACTCCCAAGTGCTTCTCCTCCGAACCTATCTTGCAACCTCCCTGGCATGGTACATCGCTCGTGGGCGCCCAGCCCTCGCTGTCTCTGAATTCTTCGCCGCATCGCACACAAGCACGCACCCCATCCCAGCCGGACCCCAGCCCACCGCCAATAAAGAAGCTATCTTCTCCGAGTCACAGACTCCCAATCCATGGCTTCCCATAATCCAATCAAGCATCGTGCATCCGGATGAACATGTTCCTAAACTACAGCGCTCCTTAGCACACTGGGCTGCAGTCTTCGGGGAGGCGGAGAAAGGCGCTCTGGGAGAGACAGAGTTGCCCGGGGGTGGAGAGGTAGATGGGACACTGTTTATACGTGCGGCAGGCTTGACGGTGCAGAGGATGGGGTGGGTGAGGGAGGGGGAGGAGAAGGCGGAATTTTGGGATAGGACGGGGTTTTATAAGAAAACGTGATGATGATGCGAGTGTATTAGGAGGCATGGACAGGACAACTATGTGCTTTGCTACGGATTTTATTTCAAGCTTTATTTTATCAACCGACCCTTGTATTTTATCTCTGTAGGACATTCGTAACTGCATCCGATTCATTCTTGTACTAATTAGTACTTGGAGTTTAGTGCATTGTAGATGCGTATTGATGAGGATGGACGCGGCCAGAAGAACTTCAGGTTAATATTTTGAGCATCTACCCTCTTAATCATGAAAAGGTAATTCGAGATGTTTTCAGATAGTGACCCATCTGCTGATGAATTAAGAGGTACGGGCAGAGTTCTTCACGTGTTTTGACTTCGCGTTACTCGGCTGGACAAGAATCGGACGGCAGCTGTCACGATATGAAATTACGCCCCGTCTCTTGTTTCTGTCGTCAACATGTCCCAACGGTCCACACTCGTTCGGACCTCTTTACAAGGAACAAGCAATACCACCTTCGATACATTGCTAAGGTTTTAATGCTACACCGGTTGCCACAGACTTGCCAGGTATCCTTTTAAGATCCTGCTTCAACAATAGACATTTGGGAGCGACTGGGTGGTTAGTCGCATGTTTGACCAATTTAGGTCGATATGCTTCATGCTCTTCCACTAGGCCACCGAAACTGAACATACTCAGACTTGCATGCTCTGATTCCTACGGAAGCCGGTGTATTAAATGAGAACAATAGCTCAACTTGAGGAATAATGGCATTGATGGCGCTGGGGGCTGGACGGTCAAAGCGCATCATCGGTCGCAACGCTCACAATTGCGCACAGTACCTCAGGCCACCGAGGCCAAAGCGGTAGAAAACACATTCTATCTATATAAACTGGTTTATGCCGCAAGTGAAGAGGTCAATACCACATTCGTCTACACAATCGTTCTCACTGAACACTCCCGCGACCAAACTCCAAATTTCAACCACCTCCCAATCTTCTCACTCAGACTCTATTCCACAATGAAATTACCGGAAGGAATCATTGACCCGCCCTCTGCTGAGTTCATAGCATCGTTGCCTACCACCAAAGAGGGCTTGATGGATCTCATGTTCGAGCTCTTACTTCCCCTCAGACAGATGAGTGAACACTATTTGGTCACATACGACATCCCCGCAGAGCTAGTTACCCTGGAAGAAGGAAAAGACTTCGTCGAAGATGGAACTCCTAGACCTGCCAGATCTGCATTCCGTAGTTTCTGCCAGAACATTATCAGTGTACTTCCTACCGACATCGAATCTACTCCTGCAGCTCAGTGAGCCTTATTTTGACAGCTTCTTCATATCTCGCGTATTTAATCGTCATTCTTTAGGTTTCATGTGATGGGAAATCTGCTGAAGGAAGTAAAGTGAGTTTCTCTCGTTTGGATCGCATTAGAACATGTAGCTGATTCCTTCTAGGCATCACCCATTTATGATTGTTGAATGCATAAACCCTGGTGCTCCCACCCCGCCCGAGCCTCTTGTCATGAGCGTCGCAAGTTCTGGAGGCGTAAAGCGCCAAATCGTTCCACAGGAGATCGTACACGGTGGTAATATCCTTGTCGACAACGAGAAAGGTTTTGCATTCGAGGCCGATTTCATGCCAGATGTATCTAGCATACTGCATCATTATGGCTTCCAGGACCCGTTCAAGGTCACCTTTACGCCTGACGATCGAGCAATAAAACCCGAGACTGTTAATTGTTCACTGGATAAGGCATATCTTAATGGCAAATACCTCACAGGTATCGCACTCCCGGACTTAAAAGAATATCCGACCCTTCCAAAAAGCATACCGAAGAAAAGGAAGCATCGAAAGGTCCCACATGTTGATTCACCCGAAGATGTTGTTTACTTTGTCCGCCAGCATATGGCCTGTAATCCTGACCTTGAGCTTGCTATCATAGAGGAGTATGAGGCAGAGAAAAGGCGCAGCCATTGGTCCCAAAGCAAATATGCTGAAGAACCAGTGGCAATGGATATCACAGCCGATGTAGCGGAGAGTATTGGAGTGCACTACCGTACTGATGCCCCCCTGTCGAATACCGCATCCACCGAGAACATCGCATCCACCGGGAACACCACACCGACTGAGGACATATCCACCCCATCGACCGCCACCGTCTCTCTTCCTCCAATCATCTCATTGTCCACACAGCAATCGACCTCCACGTCTGTTACTGGTCCCCCTATATCCAATAGTGGGCTAGCGACATCCAATGTTCTCAAACGATCTGATGCTTTCATAGACTTTAAAACCTATCGCCCAACCATGCGGGATAAGGCTGACTTGCAGCGCCTCTCGTGGCCTATCGTCACTAGAAATACTGCACCTCCCTGTTCCCTAAGTGGGGTTGCACCAAGCTCTCTTACTCGTATGTTTCCCAGTAACATGTCCCTATTGCGTCTTCTAACCACATTATATTTAGATTCTACCCGAGACACTCCTCAGCAGGAGCTAGTCCAATCTTCAACTCAACGTAATGCACGATTAGCTGCTGCTGATGGGGCTGCGTCGTCAGCAGAAGACCATGCCAATGTGACTTCATCCACCGATCAAATGGATGTCAATATTGTACAGTCTTCTGCGATGCTTCGCGGCGAAGTACCTGCTGTTTCTCTCCGTAATTTACGCAGATCTGCTACTACGAGGTTAACTCGACAAACCGACGCAATAGTTGTTGACAGACCAGAGCCTCGTGTCACTCGCTCTCGTACCTCGAATATAACTGATAGTGCACGCGAGCACCCCACTCCTACCACGAAATCAGTAGTGTCGAACGCTGGGAAGAAGCGTGCTAGAGATGACGATGACGAACCGGATACCCGCCCTGGTACACGTCTTCGAGTTCAGGCGACTCCCGAGGCGAGCACTTCTGGGGCTGCTCAAGTCCCACAGAGAGTGACGCGCTCGAAAGGTGTGAAGTCACTCTTGAAGGCAGTCGCGGACGGCCTCAAGGGAAAGAAACGTTATTGATCCCCTCATCGTTATCATTCAGTCTTCTCTTCTCTCTCTCTCTCTCTCTCTCTCTCTCTCTCCCTGCATAGATCGATAGATCCGTTGCTGAACATTTTATACCCTGTCACCACTTTACATTATTGCGTGATAGTTACTCCCCGTTACATGTATCACTCTAAATTGACTTAGTTCCTTACAAGAAATAGCATGTTTGCGGTGATAGGCTCTTTCGAATGAATGGATGCTGTCTAATAATGGAATGCCCCTGTTGATTTATTCTTAATTGAAATGGATTGATTGGAAGTGGTGGTAAAAATCTTGAGTACTGATTGATGACGTACAGTTGCTCTTTGCGGGGAGAATTACTTATTTTAGCAGTTCTTGATTGCGGAGTGTTTATACCGCCTTTGGTATATTACTAGCATGGTAATTCTCACTTATGCCGGTGAGTGAGTCGAAATGATAATAAACTGACGCAAAATTTCACTCTTATAGTTTAAATACTTTTTAAAAAAATTATCAGAGGTGTTTTCATTTTATTTTCTACGATTGAACTCAAGTATTGGTCCAACTCTTGACAATTTGAAGCACTGTTGATATCTGTTTGCCGCTACTGAATACGCCTAATCGGGAGCACGTTCCTTGACAACCGACTTCTTCGCGGATTGCTGTCGAACCCGCTGCTTAGCCGCTCTATATAACTAGCTGCTACCTCCAATGTCGCCCCCACAGCACCAACTTGCATTCCACCTGAGCTCATCGTTGTCAACGTCCTCCTCCAGCTCCAAGTCACCTTTCATATCTCTTAACAATGTCTGCGACATCCACCGCCTCGACCTCTGCGTCCACCATCGACATTGAAGCCCAGCACAACATCGTTGGCCACCATCTGCCTCTTCCAACGCCCATGCGCGTCGTGACCCATTCATCACGCGCCGCTTCAGGGGAATTCACTATAGATCCTCTCGACAGCTTCTTTGGATACACTCTCTCGTCCAGTCGCTCACATGAGAGCCGCCATGACCACAGGATCTCAGAGGTTCTACCGCCATATGTTGAGGAGTCGAACCTGCCTGCTTATAGCGCTTACGAGGAGCCGGTTACTCTTGCGATGTATCTATTCAAGTTTGGATTCCGTAAGTCTCTTCGTTCTTCGTTGTTCTTTTTCTTGGGCTTACCGAACTGTTCTTATAGTGTTCCCACCATTCTGGATATTTGGAGCGATCATTCTCCTTTCACCTCTTCGCGAACCTCCTACCTCATCAGAATCCGCTGCATGGATGCCTGAAAAGACGGAGGCTGAACGGCAGCAGATGATTGCTGAGATTCGCAAAGTTGAAGTGAAATGGGGGCGACGATGCCTCTGGGCAATTCTCATCCTCTTCACCGTCGCCCTCGCTGCTGGTCTCGGTATCTGGGCGTACCTCAGGCGATAGATTGCCATATTTTACATTCACCTCGCATCGCCCTCCACGCATTCTTTATTCGCTGCTCTTTCTTCCCTGGCTAGCATCCGGTTACATTTGCACTACGTTCATTGCACTTCTTCGACCAACCTTCGACTTCATTCATTTTTTATAACGATTTATTACGTTTACTTTACGATTCGCGTGCTCCTCACACTAATGCCGCCTTTATTTCGCCTCCACCAGGCTCATGATTGTATCCATATAACATAAATCTGTATCAGTATTACGACCAAAGCATTCAAAGAAATCATTTCGCATCGCTATTCCCTCTTCGGCGTTTTCCCTCAGACCTGAGATACTTAGTACGATCTGTGAGTGGTGTCTGGTTTACAAGAGCTATGCCAGCCATGCGCGTGATGATCGCCGCTCCGTCCGCTGAACAGCTGGCGTTCATAAACGTCGACTAGATTATATCAAAAGCCTAGGGTATGTAAATGTAAGATGTCAAAAGTACATGCATGCGTGTATTGGGTTAGGAGACGAGAGAGAAAATAATCAAAGCTAAGTAACTAAATAGAGAAAGGTCATAAATGTCGTCACTTTCAGAATCCCTATCCGCCCTGCTCCTTAGCAAGATCATCATCACGAAAGGCTACCCTCGCTGACACACAGAGCTCATCAACAAGCACATCCTCCCCCTTCTTCCTTCTTCTCCTCGCCCAAATTCACAACCTGAACCCCACCAGGAACTCCACCCCGTCCATTACTCGTGCTTTGCGACTTTCCACCCGACTCCCACAGTTCCGGAGTGTCCAGAATCTTCTCGACGACTTCCTGGAAAGCATCCTTCACCCCGACTGACGTCTTGGCGGAAGTTTCGATGAAGAGGGAGGACATGCGGGTAGCAAATTGTTGTGCTTCGGCGGTGGGGACTTGACGGGAGAATTCCTATGCGTAGGTAAATATGGGTTGTGCGAGTAGAAATCTTGGGAGTTGAGACGAACCTTATCCACTTTGTTTCCGACGAGAATCTTCACGACGGAGCTGGAGACGTATGTTTCGAGCTCGCTGTACCACCGAGGTAGGGCTTCGAATGATTCTCGGTTTGCAACATCATATACTGCGCTCAAAGATAAGATATTAGCAAGTTGAATCATTTCTGCAAAGATGCCTGGTTCTGCGCACCGAGAATAATGCCCTGAGCCCCACGGTAGTAAGATGATGTTATTGTGCGGAATCGTTCCTGCCCTGCTGTATCCTGTTCCAAAATATTTAGTTTCAAATAGGAAGCAAATAGAAAACACGCACCCATATGCTAAGCTTGACCTTCTTCCCTTTGACGTCCATCTTATGTACCTGTTACAGTCAAACGCCAATCAGTATCAAAGTCTAGGATAAGTTCACATGTGTCCAAGTATCTAAAACCAACTATCCCATACCCTGGTCTCCTCCAACCACGACTTGTGGATAGCCAGCCAAGCAGAAAGATGAAACTCACACGAAAATCCACTCCAATCGTTGCACTACTCTCGTCCTCTGGTAACCATTGCTCGTCCGAGAACCGCAGCAGAAGACTTGACTTTCCAACTGAAGAGTTTCCAATAAGCAACAGTTTTACGTTAATAGGTGGTGTTGTAGCGGGTGCTTGAGATGTTGGGGCCATGCTTCAGGTCAGTAGCTATACAAATGATACTTGCTTGTTTGTAGTAGCGAATAGGTGCGTAAGGTGCGTTGTCCGTAGCTCGTTAAGGTAATTATGGATATAGAAATTGATTATATCCTCTTAGTTCGAGATAGAGTGATTATGAAGTTCAGAAGTTAGTATAAGTCTTCGATGATGGGGCGCGGTTTGGGTGCGGTGACGCAGTTATTGCATAAACCAGTCGCAGGGTCGGCCCGGATATGGTTGAGTCTCCGAAAGCCTCTGTGCTACTCCGGCAGGCAGAATTGAACCTCCGATTCAATATCACGATCGCGTCAGACGCATTTTTCAGCGTCCGTATTTCCTGCTTTAATTCGTGAATCGAGTCTTGCACGACGATACATAACGAATAAATCGTTATCAATCCAGCGGTAAATGTCAGCACTCTTTTAACTGTAAACCGCGATTCTTCTGCGCACTAGGAAGCCAATGCGATACTCCCCAGTCGAAGAAATAAGGGAAGGGGCATTGCAGATTCAGTATAGATACATGGACTTTTTTTCGGTTCCCCGAGTATCGAGTATTGGCTGTTCGCAGAGAGGATCCCAACAACATACAAAGGGAGTGAGAATCAGAACAGTAATTGAAGGGATGCTATGTGCGGTGAGCTACTCCCCCCATAAATTCAATAAATATAGAATTTTTTACTTAAATTCTGTTCTATCCTCCCTGTTCTCTGCATAATTAGCGGTGGCACTACGTGATCTGTAGTTCCTTGACAGGCGGGCATGCATATGCACAATTCTATAGGTAGATCATTTCGAATGTCTGACAACGCTCAGAAGACACGCTGTCGAATCTATTCCAGTAACCTTTATCATATAAAGCTCCCTTAATCTGTAAGCCTCAGCCAATTCGCTGTCCTTCAGGAATTCAGCCCCACCACTACGCATTGAATTTATTGCCCCACTCACCCCAACATAAAGTGTCCCTCATATGTATATCCCTTCTTCTTCACACTGCTCACAAACATCGCTATTGGATCTGCAATCCCTCGAGACGTTCTTATTATATGTGAGTAGCCGCAATGACACGTCGTCTACCAGCATGGCTATCCACAAGACAAGTGTTGTCACTCATAAGAAATATTGTTTCTGCTGCGTCGAAATACAGGCCCAACTCCAACCCGAGCAGACTTAGTAATAGCGACGCCTACACTAAAGGGCGGCCAACTTGAAAACCGTGCGGTTGCTGGATTTACGTGTTCGAATTTACCTTTGGCGGTGAGTGTGATTTTTTTTTTTTGCAAATAACAGGGATCAAAGCTGATTGAGTGGTTGAAGACACATACTTGAAATCAGAGAGAGAGATATGAAGACGAGAGAAGAGAATTTATGAGTCATCGAGGAATATTCTGAGGGTGGAGAAATTATAATTTGAAATGTGGCGAAGTCTGCTATGAAGAACGCTTATGAAGGCCGGAGGAAAAGAGCATTGATCTTTTGTCTCTGCCAAGATGGTGCCATGATGAACTGTTTGTAAGCATGGCATACTTACGACGAGCCATCTGTTTAGATACTATCCGACGTTAAGAAACATATCGTTTCTTAATAGCTTCTTTTGCTTAACGGCTAAAGTGTACCAGTTGCGTTCGGACAGGCAGCAGGCTTTCACTGTTCCACTTGCAACCATCAGAAAGAATATTAATGAACAACATTGCACATTGTTTATTCAAATAACCTAGCAATCTCCTTGAATGAGGTCTAGCATTTTTATATCTAGAGACCATTCGCATTCAGAATTGCCACCAATTATTTTATGAGGAAGGCGAAGGCCGGCCATTGATGATCAAAACTCGTATTTTAAACCAAACGATGCCATCGAGAGTCAGATATTTTGCCCAACAACTTGTAACTCAGTTGGTCATTTCATGTCTTACTACAGGGTGAACAATTGTAGAGAATGTCATTCAGAAGGGGGGTTGGAATTACATCCATGAGGTGCGTGTAGCCTAAAAAGTCCATTTTACATTTTCTATTAAAGTCTCATGCATGGTGTGCAAATAAAGACAAATAGCGCTGGGCTTTGGCGCGGATTGCCAGTCCCCACATAGAACCTTTTATTGATGCTACAATTCTAGTATAAGTAGTCCCTATGTGAGCAATTGCGTAGTACATTGTTCGTATATATTCTGTAGCATACAATGGATGACCTCAGTGCGTCTAGTAACAGTGATGATAGATAGCTTCCATAAATTATTGCGACAGATCGTAACCTGGTAGTTACTGTCTTGATGCCAATGATGAAAGAAGGATATCATAATCGGTTTTTGCGGCTAAAGGAGGTCTATTAAGAAAAAAGAACCACTTAAAAGAGATAATTACAAACCTTTCAAGATAAGTATCATGAACAATCTCGAAAGCTCTGGCTCTTCAAACTGCAGGCGGCGCATGTGATCGGCGTCCAGCTTCCACAGAACAGCGGCGTGTTCAACCACCACAGTTGCGTTTCTTGGAGAGTCAGATAATGCAGATAGTTCCCCAGCCACAGTACCGGGAACCATGGACTCTTCAATGCGAGCGGAATTAGCAAATTCGTAAGTAGCTCTTAGCACTCCAGACTCGATGATATACAGCCCGTCCGATGGATCACCCTGTTTCCAAAGGACTACATTCGCAGGAACTGACATCCGCTGAAGATATTTTTCGATTGGCCTGAATTCATAGGGATCGACATCTCCATAAGAAGAGAATGCCTTGATGAGCGTGTTGAGTGGTTCTGCGGTATGTTCAGGTTCGGGATGGTGATGGACCTCGTTCGCGATGGTACGATTTCCAACATCATAAAGATGAGACCGTCGTGGTGAACGCACGAACGATCCTACCAACCTGCTGTATTCAATATCTGCATCCTGACGACCAGGAACGGCTGCAAAATTTTATTAGCGCCATTTAGACATTCAAAGAAGAAAACATACTCAAAGCGTTTGCAGAAGTCTCCACCTTCTGCTGGCGGAACCAAGCACGCAAGTAGGCATTCTCGGTCCCTATAGACAGTAAGTTATCAGGTACAGCCAAATTGCGTCATGGGCAAACTTACATTCCATCGCGTCATTAATATTGTTGAACAGCTCCACGCCAGGTGTACCCAGCACATCGACGCTCTCCAACGCCTTCCCTACTGGAGAGTCCGCAGTGAAGCCGCAGAACACGAGAGTAACACATTTGCCAGAAAGCACCCGTTGTATACGCACAAATGCTTCTGCGGAAGACATATCCACACCAGCCACGAGGGAAAGGTCAAGCACGAGGAACTGAACGGGGTTGTGCTGCCATGAAGGACCTTCCACTAGACTGCGGATAGTCTCTTCCACGTAGGTGATCGTACCGAAGAACAGGAAGCCTTGCAGACGAAGGATGGTGGTTTGTTTAGAGACTTCGCGGATGTATGCACGTTGCAGGCTCGGTCTGCGCACTGCAGACATGGCAGTATCTCCAGTATGGATAGCACGTATACTTCTTCGTTGTGAGTTTTGCACGACAAAGAAGAAACCTAAAATCCAATGTCAATGCGTGCAATTTTGACGAGAATGAATAAAACTCACAGCTGACAATGATCCCGAATAGTACACCGATAACAAAGTCCCATACAGTCATGCACGCCATGATACTAACAATGGTGATATACTCAGTCCTGCTGACCCGATGCCTCGTATCCCAAAGAGCTTCCTTGACCAAGTCGATACCCAGTACGAAGATGAGTGCACCAACGACCATGACGGCTGCCATGCACTCCATCAGTTTCTAATTTAACAAAGAATATTCGAGTGAGACGTACGTATAAAAGCAATAGGACCTGTCCCGATTAGTAGCAGAATTGCAGTAGCCACAGCCAGTAGGAATCCAGCAATGCGATTGCCTCCACCAACGCGGTAGAACCTCCACAGTAAGTGAGAAGTTATCCTCAGGTTCAGCAATGAATAATACGTACAGAAGAGTATTCACGTAGACGAGGTAGTTTGGTCTATCATCCAAAACACAAATGTTTAGTGGCAATTATGTGGTTGAGAAGAAATGCGGCACATACACAGTTCCGACAAGTCCTGCGAGAAGATTCGAGTACCCATGTGCTACGAGCTCCTTGTTGGTGTCGACGTCATCGTTGAGAGACACGGCTGTAGAAGACTAGTTAATCCCCAGAAAGCCTATACAGAATCAAGATCACATACCAAGGGCAGGTACGTTCAAAGGTGGATGGAGGATGTTGAAGAACAGTCTGAAACTGGGTTAGAATGTCATGAGTGGTTTATAGGATAGGAATGCGTACAGAGCGAACTGCGTAGGCAAAGTCGACCATAGAGGTGCAAATTGCACCGCTCTCCAGTCTAGCCAAATAACACGATCAGAAATCGACTCAACGCCAATGAGAGTGGAAAAACATACCTAAGTATGAGTAGAACTTATACCACGACTCTTGTCCACTACTGCCCATATCGAATAACCACCCTTCTGAACGAAGTTCACCAAGGTTAAGCCGTGCAGCTGTAATGATCACATAAAACAATATTGGGATCGCAATAAAATCTATACATCCCATCAGACTTCCTCTCCACAACACTCAAAAGCTCACTAAAAAATACTCACAAATCGGGAAAATCAACTGATGATGCCATTTATGCGTGATCGTCCTCAATAACACGGCCAACACCATTGGGATCATCCACATTGTTAACTTATGCCCGTCCATAAAGATCATCCGGAATGTATCGAGGTTCGCACCAAGGTCATCATCGTCTACACGCATGCTGACTGCGAAGCCGGTGATTATGAGGAAGGCGCCAACTCCACCTATGCATCCGACGAGGATGTGTCGCGGGAAGAAACCAACGATGACGCCAAGTTTGAGGAAGCCGAGGAGGAAGAATGAGAGACCTCAAAGTAGGACGTTAGTTTACACGAAGATGAAGAGAAGAGAAGAGCATACCAGTTAGAATTGAGCTGAGAGCGTATGCGACCAACGTAGTGGCTGTTATCTCTTTTGGCTTGTCCTCTCCAATTTGGGCTGCGATACTCGTCGCTAGGATATGGAAGAATGGCTGTAAGAAATGTGTCAACTTTGCTGTCCACAATACAGGTAAAGGAAATGAAAATACTCACCACAACCTCAATCATCATACTCCCATTCGCACCAGCAAATCCACTCCCGCCAAAGGTGTACACAAGCTGGGCAACGACTGTCGATACGAAGAACATCGACACACCCATAGGTCCGAGATCGCTGAATATTCCCGAGGAGGGGAAGATGATCATTCCATCTGCACGAAGAAGTGGTCAGCAAGCGTATTAATTACAAGACAAAAATGACTGAAAAGCCTAAACTCACAGGAAACCCCATCCAAAATATTCAACAAACAACCCAACAACACCGCCGGCAACGCTTTCGCTGCCGTCTTTATATGCTTGGGGTTTTTTACATCCAGTTCCCGCACTTTCTCCTTCACATTCCTCATTTTTGCTAACACACCGTGCTTGGCACGCCATACCAACGACTTTTTGTGCCCTCTCGGCGGCGAGGTATCTGATGACGTAGAATGGGAGGATGAGGGCGAAGAGGGAGGGGAGGGCGAGGAATAATGTGGCGGCGGCACTTCGAGGGTATATGCCGCTGGAGGCGTGTAGGTGTGTGAAGAGGCTGTTAGAAGGGGCGTGCGTTCTGTATGCCTCCCTGTACCCAAGGATAATGGAAGTGGGCTGGGATCCCGCCAGTGCACGGATTTCCGTCGGTGCGGGCGTTCGTGTCCAGCTTCTGGTGATTCCACCTGTACTTCAACGGTGGACTCGACAGTCGCAGCGTCTGCTATACTTGACTTCATCTGAGGTGGATGTGTATTCAGCGACCCGGGTGATCCCATTCCGAACCCTACCGGATCGGGAAGGGGAATGGTAGTGGTTGGTCGAGGTGTTGATGATTCTTCTATGTGGGTAGACTTGGAGCTTTGACTTGAAGTGGTGGTGGCTGTCGAGGAATTGGAATTCCCGCGTAATGAAATCAATCCCGGCCTTGGTGTCGCACTCGATGGACTCGCGGGATTCGGTGGTGAAGATGACGACGAGCGTGACCCTGCTGGACGTAGTAAACTTAATCCTGAGGGCTGGAATTGTGGTGCACTGGGTATCGTCGGCGTATTGGCTTCCGTGCTTTCGGATGAGTTCGAGTGGGATGATGATGAAACAGAAACATCGGTCTGTAATGTAGGTATCGAGGACGTTGACTGTGCGAGTGATGTCTGCCCCAACGAAGCCGTCGATTCAGACAATGGCGACTCGACGTCATCGAGCGTAGCAGCGATGCTGCGCGTCTCGCCCTCTTCGGCGTGGATGGGACTTGGAAATATGAAGCCCCCTTGCTGTTCGTGTGTGCTGTGGGGTGTGGTTGGATCACTGTATGCGGGCATTGGAGACGGGCTGGTGACGAAACCTGCTGGCCCAGGACTCAAGACACTGCTCGTGCTATGCACCGACCCCGGGAAGGGCATATTCGAGAGCTGCATTGTCGCGAGACGGATGGTGTCTTGCGTGTGCGCGTGGGGTTCCAGTGCTGAATTGTTGGGCGGGTGCGGTAGTCCAAACCCACTCGCGTTCGAGCTGGACACGGAGGCATTGTACGACTTTGGTTGGAGGAGCCTATATCAATGGGGTACTGTGAGTATGGATCTGGGCGAAGGCGTGATATTGTGGTAAACGGGAATCATTAGAAGAAACGGAGATAAAGATAGGTTAAAGGAAAGGGATGGGATAGGCGCGTAAGGCCCCGAGGTGCTGTACAGGACACGATGATGGGAAAAGAAAGTAGTACGGAAAGTAACGAAACGCGCTGGTCATGCGCTGTTTGAAAAGAAGCATGAGAGGGGCGAGGTGAGTGAAGGATGAGGTCAGATGGCGCGACGCCGCGGTAAACGTGGTGGAAACCACGGTAAACACCAGTTTATATTGCATAACGTGGTACTGCATAACTGTCATACTCCGCAGGATTTTGGAAGGTCAAAAGATCCATAACATTGATCCAAAATCTTTGACCAAAGTGCACAGGGGACGACGTCTCCCGACGTTATGCATTACGAAAAAGTGAAGGGTGGTAGCACTCGAATAAATAAAAAGAAAACTCACCCAGCACGATGTAATGGGCTATCGTTCAATGTGGGCGTCATTCTTGCAGGGCCTGTACGCTCCTGTGCGTTGGCGTTGGCAAGCCATTCATCCCGGCTCTCAGAACTCCCTCCTTCCAGACCTCCTTCACGGACACTCAAGCTCGTAGGTATAGTTCGTGCGCCAGCACTTTGAGCTTGATCTCGGAGACTGCCCAAGTCAGGAACCACGAAATCCGACAGACGGCGTTGCATGTAGCCAAAGATCGACGTAAGGCGCGACGGTGCTTCTGTAGTGTCTTGGTTGTAGTTTGAATTCGAATTCGAATTGACTGAGTTTGAGGACGACAGCTCGGATGGGGCAGGAGGGGGATGATGCGAACTCGCCATCGCTTTCGCAATAGATCAGAGAAATTTGAACAGCCTGATTTCCCAGATTTTAAGGAGATAATAGTAGAAGATAGGAGTTTGTTGTTCAAATTTCGCCCTCATCGCTTAGCAGAAGTTGCTGATAACGGCGCCTATTCCGGCATTTCGGATATCCGTCACACGCATTGTCAGGAACTGTCACGCATCACGCTCAAGAACCTTCGACGCTGAGCTCGACGTTCTCAACGACGACCACGAGACTGCGACCATGTCCAACACCATCGCCCTGTCGGTCTGCCTCTGCTTCTAACTAAAGCTAATTTACTAACTACGTCTATAGATACCCGCTCTCGAACTTCACTTTTAGGTCAGTCTGCCCTTCCTCTCGTTCGTCTAAAGCTTTGCTCATCGCCCACCAGCACAAAGGAGGCCCAACCAGAAGAAGACCCCTCTGTCTCTGCTCGTTTACAACGTCTCCAGAACAACTATGAAGACTTTGGTATGCGCCGCACCGTCGAAGGTATCCTAGTCGTGCACGACCACGGACACCCACATATCCTCATGCTCCAGATCGCGAATGCATTTTTCAAGCTGTGAGTTTCTTTTTTCTTCTTGGTTTGGCTTTGAAGTTCCCTTGATTTTCTTTGTTACTGTTGTTGTGCTGTATTTCTATCCTATTCTCGTTTCTTTCTTCCATCATGAGCAACAGTTACCGCGTCTACTGTATCCCGTTCTCGTGCCTTTCTTCCCTTAATTTTCTCCACAAGCCTCGTCGATGACCAGATTTTACCTCGCCGTGGTCACGCTACGTTCATTTCCCTCCAACCCCAGGTCACAAGCGCACGGACGGAGCCTATTGACACATTCTGACGTTCTTACTGCCTTTCTTCCCGACGCCCATCAGCTTCCCAAGTTCTAAGTTACAGCTTCCATCTTTTACTTCATTGTCTTTGCCGTGGTTTTACTTTGCATTGTTCTAACGTTCAAATATTCGGACCTTGAGCCTTTTTTTCGGCCGTCGCTGTTACTACTATTATAGCCATTTGGATCTCGCCCTCCGTAACATCGCTTTCGCGTTTTCCCGAAACGTTCGCTCTCGCCCTCGCTTGTTTTACTTCACTTCTCCATCATCATCACATTCGCCATTATACTCCCACCCAACTTGCTTCTTGCGATCCCAGTCCCTGCCGCGAGATTCCTCATTTACTTTTCTCCGCGAATCCAGGCAAAGTGGACGCAGAGTTCTTGTGCTTAATTGGCGGTTCAGGGGGCATATATGCAACTAGTGACTATGGCGTTTATCAACTGTTCTTCTAAGTTTCTGTTCTTCTCGCGTCACCTTGAATGGGATGGCGTTTTGATGTCGTTCTTATTCCTGTACTCTGATCTCTTTATTTCCTCCGTTTTACGTCTTCCTGTCTCCTCTTCCCGTCCAAGACTATTTCTACCTTTGTGTATGTTCCGTAGATCGTACCCACTCCATTTCTTTTCTTCGATTTCTTTTCCCCGCTTCTTCTCTTCTTCTCTGCATCAGCACAACTTCTGACCTCCCCTGTGCTGTAAAAATGAAATCCATCCCCATCGAGGCAGGCATTCGCACCGATGACCGGTACATGCTTCCGAGGATCCTCCGCTTCCTCTCTCCGCTGCTTCTTTGACTTTCATTCGTGATTTCACAATTCATTTCTTCAATTCAAATTCAACAAATTCCCTTCTATATTCTTTTTCCCATACCCTCTCTCACCTTCCCATACTCACTCTCCTTCCCCCGCAGCCCCGGCGACTACCTCAAACCAGGTGAAGACGAGTTCGACGGGCTGAAGCGCCGCCTTGATGATCGGCTCGCCCCGCCTTCCAATTCTTCCCAGTTCGACCAGGCCAAGCACGGCGTCGATAATGATTGGGAGATTGGCGACTGTTTGGCTCAGTGGTGGAGGCCGAATTTCGAGACGTTTATGGTGAGTAGTAGTTCTCCTTTGGAGTCTGATGGAAATTCTGCTCTGTTTTGCACTTTGCGTTATTCTGGGCTCCTGAGCTTACTATTCTTGTGAACGGGTATAGGTCTATTAATGTCCTACCCCACATCTTCCCACGTCTTTCGCTGCTTCTCTGTATATCCTCCGTCCCGCTTTGGTCACCTCTCCTGGTGCCTCTCCTCACACGCTTTACTTAGCTTCGCTTGTTCATTTTGCCTCTTTCTTTTCTCCTCCTACTTTAACCTAAACATGAATATGAAAACTAACTCACTCGCCGACAGTACCCATTCATCCCGGCCCACATCACCAAGCCCAAAGAGTGCAAGAAGCTTTTCCTCGTGCAGATGCCTGAGCGGAGTGCGTTTTCCTTTCCCCTCGTTCCACCGTCTTCTTGAACTCTCTTCCAACATTCAAATCGATACTAAACCAATCTTCCATGTATAGAAGTGCTCGCCGTCCCGAAGAACATGAAGCTTCTCGCTATCCCGCTCTTCGAGCTGTACGATAACGCTGCACGGTATGGACCACAGCTGTCCGCCATCCCGCATTTACTTTCGAGGTTGGTTATATTCCTCATTCTACGGAGAATCAAGTACTAATCGTGAATGCAAAAGGTATAACTTCATCTACCAGTGATCACCTATCGTCCGAATGCCCATGTCCTTGTTTATGACGAAAGAAAATATACCAATACAGAAGAAAAAGTATACTCCCTCCTCTCCTCCCCTGTCACATTATGACTACTCGATTCCCAAACCCGCTACTCACTACTTAAAATGACTACCCTCACACCACGCTCATGTTTCCTCCTTTGTCCTCTACACATTTTTTCTTTCATTGCTTTCCCGTCGCCTTGCTATTCCTACTCGCCTGTTACCTACGCGGCCTGCGTGTCGTGCCTGTATTGCTATTAGACAACAGTTCACCGATGTGGTGGTTGTTATCCTCAATCATTGAATCCTTCCCCATGAGTTAAATAAACAGGCAAGTATCCCCTTGGACAACATCTCCACATTTTTCATAGAACCACAGCGCCTAGTCGAAGCGATATATTTACTTGGAGGTCGGTGATTTTGGTAGGCTTTGGGCAAAAGACTGATCTGCTACTATTTTCAAGGTAAGAACATAAACTTACTTGATATCACTTAAACGACATGGAAGAGAGGTCCGAGGTGCGGGCGCTATGGAAAACGGAATCAACGTCATGTTAAGCTTAAATGTGAAGAAGTGCTACTAATTATCAGACAACTCACGTCCAGACCGTCCTGTGTTACATATATTTATTAATACGGCGCAAGTCAAACATCGGTTTGTTCGCCGCAGTCATCCAGCGTACTCTTCTTTGAAGTTCTCACCGACGACCGCCTCCAATTTCCAATTCGTGCGATTAGTAAGCAGTGCCTGTGGGCATTGCTGCTACAATTATTGAACTTATTTCGTTGATATATTTATATTCTATGAGCTCATTGCTCCCCACCTTGAAAACCGGATCCACTGCACTTTTCGGGAGGAGAGCTAATCACCACATCATTACATCAGCGTTTATTGAAATAAAGCATCCCCTTATAGTGTCATACTCATCTAATATTCTTTGACAGATATCTCAGAAAAGGATCACTAAAATTGGCCATGCAGCTGTTGCATCAGTATAACAAGCGCTTAGAATGGTAGGCTTCCAATGTATCTTAGAGTTTTATCTGACCGGAATTGCAGTGAGAGTTGACGCCGATGTGCGCCGCTGATACGTTGTGAGTATTCAATGTGTCAGCTGCTGCAATTGAACATTCTAGTACGTATGTCTTCCTCTGTCAATGCCATTTGAATTATGGAAATCTAGGCGCAGGTTACATGCGGTACGCAAGTTGAAATCATGATCTTGACGCTACGAATTGACATGGCATATCATTTACAACGGCCTGTCTATGGAAGGATAACAATCTCTGTCACAATTGATTGTGTTAAATAAGCTTTTGCTCGGCGGATTTACAAAGGCCGTGTGGGGTTACAACGTTCAGTCTCCACGGCATTCATCTTGTCGTCGACGAGCCGCATGTTGTAAAGCAAGCCATTAATTGCGCTATTTACCACGACATATAGGTGCCCAAGGTCTCAAGACCCGTGCGTTAACCGGAGTTCTGACTATGGAGCATTGTTATGTTGCGTTCACTTCGTCAGCGAATATGAATAAGTATCCATCAAGATACTACAGCAAGACTTATCAATTACATGTAAGGATCATGCCAAAGTGAGTACATACAATGTTCTCAAGAATAGAATGCCGTATAGGCATTACTTATTTTAGCATACATCTTGGCATATGGTCAGAAAACGCGCTGAATGAAGCATAAGACAAACTGCTTCGGGAACGCTGTGCTCACATATAATGCCATCGAAATCTCTGGCTCGCTGATGCCTTGTCATCTCAAGGCCCTCCGCTAGCCTAACCCCGCCTCTATTCGCGAATTCAGACCAGAATGTCTTCAGTCAATCAGCTGGAGGGAATTGACCTGTCTGGAACGTTTGCGCCCGTCTATTGGGGTACGAGTTGCTGTTTAAGCATTGTTGATCCCATTTTCATCTTTTTATCACATAGGTTTTGTCATTTCTTTGCTGTATGTTTATTCATCTCTAATATGTTCCTTTACTCACCGAGTTTAATAGATTGGGGGGGATCACAGTTGTTCAAGCATACATATATTTTCCTCGTGCAAAAGATAAGATAGGTATCCAACTTACTGTCAGTACATCGTCTATCCTTAATTCGCAATTATATTAATCACCCCTTGTAGGCTGCTTGTATGCTGTAAGACTCCATTGTATCTCACCAACAGCTTATACTGAGACCATTAAAAGTGTTCTTGACCTAGTGTCCTCTTTTTTGGTGGCATACTCAATTTATTATTACTTAGTAAGTATCTGAGATGCTGGGTTGTCAGTAACATACTCACCTTCACGCCATCATCAGATTCCGCGCTTTGGATCGTTAGTCCCTCTCAATTCCGTAACACCGTAAGCATGAAGTTATCCGAGGATTTATTGCACTCAATATATTTTCTCGCAGAGAATTATCGGCTGAATGCTTAGTTTCCACAGCCATTACACTCATGTAACTATCTCCTTGACTGCCTCGACCATCATTGATGTACTCATGATTTTTAAAGTTCGCAGATGTACTTCGTGTATCAACTTATTAGTGGTAAGTTTATACTATCATGTTCTTGTGTATAGCTTATCATTTTTATTAATATAGTGAAGAGACTCGGAAAGGGAAGCTGGATTGTGATTTGTTCCATTGCGAGTAGACGACATCAAGTTTCATTTTATGCTTACTGACGATTGAATCTGCAGGCTGGACTGGCTATCCTTGCTTTTGGTTTGTAATGTCTTTCGATTGCGAAGTTAGGTATTCTCATCTTTTACGATTATTTTGCAGTTGGAGGCATCGGTAAGAAATATTATCTTCAAGGGAGAGAACTCGTCAACTGACAGGTTTAATCTAAGCGTGTGTGGCGACAATGTATATTTTTCAGCATGGTGTGTTATCCAACCGAAATAACACCTTCTCAGTAAGTGTGGTGATAATAACGGTTTGTTACGACCTCACGTAATCAGGTTTTCTTCGGAGTGGCAAAGGGGTTTGGTGCTGCGACTGATATACTAGCTACTATCGCTATGTGTGTGTTTCTGACGTCCTCAAAGACAGGAATGAAGCAGTAAGCCCTTAATGATCACATTAGTCTCGAACATACTCTTATTTTACCTTATCAGAACCAATTCAATGCTAAAAGCCCTCATCCAATTCATAATCCATCGTGGCGCTCTGGTGACGTTGATTCAGACATTACTTCTGATAACGTTTTATGCGATTCCCCGAAGTTTGGTCTGGTAAATAAATGAAATGCATCGATTAACCCGCCACTAATATTTTCCTTTGTAGGCTAGCTTTTCATGTCAATGTCACGAAGCTTTATGCAAATACTTTCTGTAAGTTACGCCCACTCAACTTTACTAGAGCAAGCAATCATAAAGACATATTTATTTTCCAGTTGCTATGTAAGTGTTTATCTACCGCAGATTGTGGCTTATCTATTCCGCATCGGGCCTGATATTTTGAAATGTCATACTCAGGCTCAATGGACGAGAGCACCTCAAAGAACGGCATCTTGGCATTTCAACGAATATCAGCAGCACACATTTTGCAGCAGTACGCGATAACACAAAATCTGCCGCTGATCAGGATGAACATTACAACATGCAACAGATGGAGGTTAGTGCAGTATTTAACAATTGGACAAGTTCAATAAAATAAAAATGGTCACTGATCCAAGGAGCAGAACGACAACAATACATCTATGAATATGCCCAGGATCACCAAAACAGTGGTAATTGCCGATATTTAATTATATCTCCTTCACCCTACCTCTTCGACACCTACGAAGCATTTGTGCACCCTTCTTGTACATTGTATATCATACATATGAGTAGAGTATTTCCGAGGCAACTCACCTATAATGAAGGAAATATTGCGTTGGCGTTTCAGTGAACGTTTGTTGAGGTGAAGACAGTTTCCTGGAGGCCTTTCCAAAACCAACAGTTTACAGTGTTAAAATCATTTCAAGGTTTGCATGTATATGGGTGAACTTGAACCGTAAAACAGCGCAGGGTCGAGCGTGTCAGGTCACTGTGCTGCTGCTGGCCAAAACATGTTCTTCCTGTGGTTCTGAAAGGCTCAGATACACCTTCTGCTATCATAAAGTCTTTCGTCGATCTGTTAACCGCGAAGTAATATCGGGGATTGACTTTACCCGATACTCAGCTAAAGTCCGATTCTATGCTTGTAATTGAACAACTTGACTCATAAAATCTTGATATTGTTTATTTATGGTCTGTCTACATCTCATCTACATCTCAACATTTTTTAAACGCTTACTCGAGGTCGTCAAGTTCATACTCTCGAGCAAACAGATCTTCGACGCTGCAGGAGCTTAAGTTAAATGTTTCAAATTGTGGAGATCGAGGGAACACTCACTCGTCGAATTCTCGTGCCTCATACTCAAACTCATCAAAGTCTCGGGCCTCATACTCAAACTCATCAAAGTCTCGAGCCTCCAGCTCATCGTCGAAATCGCGGGTTTCGATGTCTTCAAATGCCTCGCGCTTCTTCTTTGAACTTCCAGCCTCTTGGAAGGCATTCGCCGCCATCTTAGCCGTGGCCACTTTCTGGAATGCCTCTCTGTTTTTCTTGCGCTGGTCCCGGTCCATGGCGCCCTGGGGATTCAACGCCCACTTCTCAGCAGCCTTGGCGACGTTCGGGTTCTTGACTGCTTTGCCGATCTTTGACGCAACACCGCCACGGGCGACAAGGTAGTTCCTAATATTTTCGTTAGCTTTCTTCACGAGGACAAAGGTTAGATCGCTCACTCATTAAAATCGCGAGCCTCAATGTCAGCGAATTCCTCACGCTTTTTCTTCGAGCTTCCTGCCTCTTGGAAGGCATTGGAAGCCATCTTGGCAGTGGCGACCTTTTGGAAAGCCTCGCGATTCTTCTTGCGTTGGTCGCGATCCATGGCCCCCTGTGGGTTAAGGGCCCACTTCTCAGCAGCCTTCGCAACATTAGGGTTCTTGACTGCCTTGCCAATCTTTGACGCAACACCGCCGCGAGCGAACAACTCGTTGCTATGATCCAGAACGTCAGAATTATACAGATTTTTAAGCAGGAGATAGCTTACTCGTCAACGAACTCCCTTGTTCTTTTTGAACGTCCCGCAGCGCCTGCTTCTTCGAAGGCATTGGAAGCCATCTTCGCAGTAGCAACTTTCTGGAAAGCCTCACGGTTCTTTTTGCGCTGGTCCCGATCCATGGCGCCTTGCGGGTTGAGAGCCCATTTCTCAGCAGCTTTAGCGATGTTGGGGTTCTTAGCAGCCTTAGCGACTTTCGAGGCGGCACCACCACGAGCGAAGAGAGAGTTATCCGTGACGCTAGATGAAAGGGTGAGTGAAGAGTAGGTGCTAGGGAATGTGGATAGCACATACCTAGCGGGAGCAGCAGATGCAAGAAGAGCGTAGGAGACGACCACGGTGGAGGCGATAATGGCGGACTTCATAATGAGTGATGATTTGGAGATGAAAATGGTAAGGTCGTGAGTTTAAAATGCGAGAGGAACAAGCTCTGCTTGATATAATTGAGAGTGTGGATGGGTGAGACCAGCTGAAGAATACTAACGTCTTTCACCTCATTATATAGAATATTTCTGCCACCCCGATGGAGACTCACCTGGAAGGTGTTTCACTAGGGGACCCGTGAATTTCAACAACTTTCGCATCAAACGACGATCATCTCGTGGAGCTTAGAGGATCTGTGCCACTGAGAAACAATCATATAGCGCTTTGACATGCCATCATCATGCATTGATGCTGTGTTGGACAGGTATTTTCAGGGCTGCGTCGGTTAAGCACAGTGTTAAGATCGTCAGAATATATCACTACAGATTGCAATTGTCATAGTCAAACGGTGCAGCAAAACTTCTACGAACTTGCATTCACACGAGTATTTGTTTCGTATTTGTCGCAAGAAAAATAGACCTCTGATTGGGCAGCATCCAGAGACACGGTTTGGGAAATTCAATGTAGTAAATTACAACCTGGCTATGAAATGACTGGCAGATATTGTGCAATGTCGAAAGCTGTCCGAGAGAGAGAATCAAGATATCTAAACATTTCTGTTTCATAGTGGCAGCGTATCCAGGTTCCAGAACCTGCCCTAGTTGCGGAGGGGTTTTGCTTCGTGTTTCTCGCTAGCAGTAGCCCATGTGGCAGTGAGATGATGCCGGGAGCGAACCTCTGACCTCACCTGCCGCTCATTTTCTTGTCTCCTCTACATACTCCAGAAAAATTTGCTATTGGCTAAAATTCTAGTACATGTTAGAATAAAAGGCCATGGTTGAGTCTGCATTCCAAAAATTAGATTCGTATTCGCGGTGTAGCGGGTGTGCAGGCCCTGCATTCAACTAGCAAAGGGGAAGATGATTGACTCGGGCATTTGCCCACTCGTTAGTTTTGGCTTGGCATCAATAACTTGAATATTGACCACATGATTGAACAAGAAACATTCACGTATCTATGCAGTTATAAGTTCAGTAGTACTGTAGTAGGGTGATGCAAAATCATTATGTATCTTGTGTAGTCAACGGAAAAGAGAATCCATCTCCAATGAAGCAGTATAAATGACAAGGCAATATCGCTAAATCAAGCATAATTCTGCTAATTATCCGCGTAAGTACGAGAAGTTAAAACTTCACGGACGTTACGTACTACTTGAGTCAAAATCAAATTTGGTGCCCCACAAGGCTTGAAGCTGCTGCCAACTATAACCAAACAATTATTTAATTCTGGTGAATTTAACATAAGCGCCCGCAGTCACAACTCACGACACCTTCTCTTCGAGATCATAACTATGACTTTTCTTCTACTAGTACCCGTTATCTTATTTGATACTATCTCCTTGACTTCTAAACAAAATCCTAGATCCAATGGGACGGTTCAAGTTGAGCAAACCTGCGCTCTCCAAGTTGTAAACCGTAGCGTTGAACGTCGCTCAACTACTACTTAGCTATAGTAGTAGACTCCAGCCGTCTCCACCGATCCATCTCACACACCAAGTCTCATTGGCTACACAACACTTAGCTTAATCTTTGACATATACCACAAGAAAGCCTTTGGTACGCGTTGATCACTGGTGGCCGAGGCTTATTGTCCTTGATTGCTGCCTGTGCACTTCCTTAAGGCGCGAAATTGGTTGCCATGTTCACTGCATAATTGTCTCTCTGGCAGTCGTGGAGCAGAACTTATTCTTGTTTCTGGGCACCAAGTTCCTCTTCTGGGTAGTAGACACCGCTTGGACCAGAGGCAGAGCATCGGCCCGACTCACAATACTGCCAAAGCGCATCCTTGGACCCACCAGGCTCAAGCGCACTGTTATACAACGCTTTGACCTTCGCCAATGCAGTGAGCATTGCATTGGCTTATAAGCAGCTTATTACTGTGTTTTCGTCCATCATCTCCCAGTCCCCCGCCCATACCCTCCGTTATTGTCTATCCACCTGAACAATTAGCCTAATGCCCGAAACAATCATCATACGCCCTATTGAGGTCAAACCTCCTAAAGAAATTTCTACTGCGAGTGGCACCAAGAAGGTTCAGTTCGTTTATTATACTGTGCACAATTTGCCGGGAATGTACGTCAAAACCTCTCCCAGCGTACTCACAACTAACATCTTATTCTTGTAGGACTTTCAAGTCACATTGGTTTAAATACTTCCCCAAGAACAGTACCCTTGGCTACGGTGGCTCCGAAATTTACCTGGGACCCAATGGTATCACGGCCACCCTGGGAGCAGTCGGTGCGACGACCATCCAAGCAGCTAGCGCAATCGATACAGAGGTTACTTTGATTGCAGTTCTTGCTATTCTTCCAGAACCAGCTCGGCACCATCCTGACGGCACCCTTGTATCTATGTGCATCGCCCCCCGCGAACCCTACATCCGCTTCACTGCGGAGAGCGCAGAGGGCAACCCGCAGGGAATCCTCAACATTGCCATCGATTTCGACATGCCCACCATTGGCCCAGTTGATTTCCCCGTGGTTACTCTAGACAGCATCTTACAGCGTCATTTACCAACCTTCCCACGTCCAACTTCTTTGAGCTTTAGTTTCAACAGTTCCCCGCCGTCCAATGGTCCTTTCAGTGCGGGTCCGTATCCGGCACTTGGCTCACTCAACCTCAACAATCCCTTTCCAGTCACTACGAGTCCTACTGTCTCCGTTCAGCAGGTCCCCACTGCGCCCATTAACCATGTTCCTATTCAACCTATTCCTGCTCAACCTGCAGGTCCTATTGCTCATCCTCCTCAGACGCATAATCTTCCCAGGCGTAATAGGACTCGTCACCCGAAATACCCTGATATTCCTCGAGGACTACGGAGATACTTGTATCCCTTCGGCAATGCACCTCGCACAAATCCTTCTCCAGATGAGGTCTACATTGAGTTGAAAAAACGGCTCAACGCAAACGGTCGTACCTGGCAGGATCGGAAGGCTGCCCAGTTTTTCCTCTTCGCCTGCTGGGCTGATTTTATACTTTTCGCCGTCACGAAGATCAACGTGCTGTTCCAGCTCGTCCTTCCGGTCATGTTCTTCGTTTTCCCGATGGTAGTCTGCATCTGGGTCGCTGTCATCATGGCTATCATAACCGTGTTTCTTGGTGTGCCATTCAGCAGAACCGACAAGGCCCGAATATATTTCAGGGAGGCAGGGATTCTCGAGGGCGAAGACCTTCTGGGCCCACTGCTGGGACCTGATATGCTCAAACTCCCTAAAATGTGGCAGTCGAAATGAGCTCGTTGGTGCGGTTGAAGGAACACATCTTTTTCTATATTATAATCTCTCACACTGTATTACCATGGACTTCATATCTCTAATTCTACCATTCCGGAACAATCTCATACCCTGTATTCATAGTCTCTTGTACACTTATTTGTATCGAATAATCTCATAGCCCCTATAGTCTAAGTGAAAGAGTCCTGAATCCATTAAATTTGTTACGAGGCCATACTAAAATACAATGCGTGGTATGTCTGATAGCGATGATGATGTACAGAAAGCATGCTACTTGAGAGATCAATATCTTTTCTAGGTTATATCGGATTTCGTCAATCGATTTGAGAGCTGAATCGAATCATGAGTTTGTAGGAGTGCATTTCCTTCTTGTGTGTGATTGCCAAGAGGCTAGAGGGCGTCATCCGAGTTGGCGAGCTTCGGGGTTGTAGAATTTGCATGGAGTAGCGGACTACAGACCGGAGCCCACGGAAGTGTCGAAGTTAAAGTGAAGCACTGATTTCACTTTCACTCCGCCAGTCCGATGAGCACCATCCCGCCAACTCCGGCCAACAGACTACACACAGCCAGAACCTTCTTCCGTAGACGTCCATCTCTTCCTTCAAGTTCCTTAGCAGCTTCTTCGACATCATTAGCTATATCCGACAGTTTAGTACATCGATTCTGGACAAGAGAAAAAAAAACACTCACTGCTACCGCTCCCTGACTGCCTCCTCCTTTTGCGTATCCTCTCCGGATGATGCTTCTGCGAATGGCCCGGCTCGTGCATATGCGCATGCGCATGTCCCTGTGGGTGTTGCTCGTCCTCATCATCGCTCAACGCTGACTGTACGTCCTCAGCATCCGAAAAAGCGTCTTCCGTGTCGAATCCTCCTCCATGGGAGTGCCCATGTGAGTGCGAGTGACCGGCGACGTCGCCAAAGACGAAGTCGCCTGCGATCACTTCGACGGTGGCGGCGTAGATGAGCATGCCAGCCGAGATGGCGGACATCAAGCCTTGGGTTAAGTACATCCGGGCTAGGGGTGGAGAAAGGTTAGTGTTGTTCGATGAAGAAAAGAGAATGGGTAGACGAGGGGATAGGGGACTCACCAACATCATGTTGACTTCTTCCTTTACTTGCAAATACCACCATTCCAACACCCATCCCGAAAGGCGTGGTGATCGCGAACAAAATCGATAACGTCCATTTGAGCCAGTTAGGATGCCAAGATGAGAGTTTTGGCCATCTCCACCACCCCGCATGGTGGCGTTGTTCATGGGAGGGAGAAGGAGAGTGGTGGGAAGGAATAAGTGTCGGCGATGAGCGTGAATGGGAGTGGGAGTTTGCCAATGGTGAATGTGAATGTTGCGAGGTAGAAAGAGGGGGGGAGGAGAGGGAGAGAGGCTCTTTTGCTGGAGGTAGCGCGGCTATTCGGATGCCTAGTGATAGCCCCTCGAAAAGTTGGTGGAATATTATGGCGGTGGTTAACGACGCTATTCAGAAGCGCGTTAGTATAGTATAGTGGAGAGAAAAGGCAGGATGGGAAGGAAAACGCACTGAAATCAGCCCCATTGGTTATCGCCAGCGTCAACCCAATCACCAGTGAATGGATCATGATACCCAGCTGAAGAACAAGAATCCCAACAACTTGTCTCCTCCTCCCGACTCTAGGGATCTCCTCTTCCCTTTCCACCATAATTTGACTCCCCTCACTACTTCCCACATCATCCTCCTCCTCTCCAGGCCGAACAGGCCTACCACTCCGCCCTCTACTCCCCATATTCACACTTTTACTCGCACTCACGCCTCTGCTACTCACTGCAGAGTCCTCGCCTACGACACAGACACAGACGCCACCACCCGTAGTGCCCCTGATCAGCCTCGGGGTGTTGGTTAGGATGTCGATTGGGATCAACGAGGAAGGGGCAGGGTGGTGGTGTAGATGGCCGGGGTGGAATATGTGTGCGTGGGTGTTGTGACTATTGCTGTAGAACGAGAGGTTGTGGATGTTGCGTGAATTGGATAGAGGGTGAGGGCGGGTTGAAGGTGGGAGGTAGGATAACGACTGAGCGCGCTTTGGAGGGAAGGGCTTGGCAGCAGGGGTAGTTTTGGCGTGTGAGATGTGTGGTTTTGGTGGGACATGTGAGGGTATTACTGGAATAGCTTGTGCTGGGGGCGTGGGGGTGTGAGACAAAGGAGAGGGTGATGCTGTGAGTAGCGGGGTGTGCTCATTCACTGGTTCGATCGCCAACAGCCTCTTGGAAGATCCTGGGCGGGAAGATCGCGTTCGTGAGCGGGGCCGTGAAGAAGCGGGAGTGCATATGGGTGATGGGGGCGCCGATGGGTCGGCTTGGAGGTGGTCGACGTATGATGTGGATATGTCTATGAGTGGGAGTCAGTGTGGTCGTATGGAAGAGACGTAAGATTGGAAGATGTACATTCGACGAGGAAGATGATTAATAGTGATGATAATCTGGGCAATTTCATGTTTCAGATATGAATTTGTACGAAAGAGGGATATCGGCGTACATGATAAGTCCTGTCCATTTTCCGATGTTATGGTACTGCTCCTTCACCACTGGTCTCTGCAGCGATTCGAATGCATCGCTTAGGAGGTGTATGAACGCTGTCGCTAATATAACGCCTGAGACATGGTTAGTAAGATTAAAATTTAGGGGAAAATTTATCTATGTACCTGTTCCAAAATGCTTCCCGATGAAGAACAAGATGTGTGGTATGCGCAAAAATGCGATCTGTTTTGACACGCCGGGAAACGAGACGGCTTCGGTGCGATAAGCATTCACAAACCACCCTAACACAGCTCAACACTAACCAAACAGCGATATGAAGAGAATGATGAACATGACCCCGATGCGAGGTTCCACAACGCTTGGGTCGTCGCGGGTCACGGCACCAGCAAAGGCGGCAACGATGGCAGAAACATCATGGTGGTCGAGGATGCTGTTGAGCACGGGCATCGGCAGCAGCGAGCAGAAATCTAATGGTGTTGTATCAAGCAGCAAGAGGAAGAAAAGGCAGCGGGGTAAACGGGTGGATATATGTACTGGCGAGATGTTCAAGGAGTTACTGAGCCCCGGTGGTCACTGATGATGCTGCCACAATTAAGCGCTCACGACTGCCCCAGTGCGGAAATGACCAAATTCAGCCAATCACAGCCCCTTCCGCCCACCGCCAAGATTTTCGGGGACCGCACCGGTTATCCTTCTGTGCACGTGTGAAAGATCCTGCCAAATATGTGCAATGAGTTTCTCGTCCAATCAGCAGCTTTTTCTCAATCTCCACGCTGTCCCCTATGCGATGCTGCCCTACGACGCGTGGGCCCAGTGAGGGCCTCTTCTAAACAGATATACGGGAGACTGGTTCACTGGAAGGCATGCTATGAGGGTTGTTCAATTATTCTTGTCACGGCCGTGTTCCATAATGATCGTTTGTATTGCTGAGAAGCCCAGAAAAAGGAAGCGTTGCATCAAGAGCTGCTGGACGTGAGACGTACGACCATATACAGTCAATAGGCATTGCTCCATTCCGAAGGCATGCAGAGTTTGTTTCTGTCAGCTGCCCCACCCCTTTGGCTCAATTGTGCTTCTACGAATCTAGATGTTGATTGATGAGCCTTTTCGAATTTAGATTCCTAGACTTGTTGCCGATGTCAGTAAAGCGTGTGCGTGAACCCCCAAATCAAAAACATTCTGCCCCAGAGAGGCTCGAACTCTCGACCTTCCGATATTGTAACCGGCGATTTTCACGCTGAATTAACAGTCGGACGCTGTAACCAACTCAGCCATGGGGCAGTTATTTGAATTGAAATTAAACATGAATCGACCTTGAGTCATACTAGCTCATTTTGAGCACTTTCGCGACGCTTGATTGGCTGGAAATATTGAACACCAATGGAACACTGCTTTCAGGCACAATATATTATGAGTTCAAGCTTCAATCATTTGTTGAACTTGAAATTAAAAATGAAAGTAAACTACACCTTATGAATTTTACCCTATAGTAAAACAACTTTGTACCTGATGCATATTTTTACAACACATTATTACTGAGTTGAAATGCAATACTCTGAATAAATGTTGTGTCTTTGTTTGGGAGCCTTTAAGAATGTCCGACCAGTAGGTCGTGTATTTGCCCTTGTTGCATTTCAAGGATTCGGCATCAGCTGTTAGTATGTTATCGTCATCATAAGTCTTTTCTTTTCAAACATCATCTTCCAACTTGACTCGTGTGCTGTGCTATACTCTACCCTCAAATATCTTCCTGCTACCTCATATGGAATGTCTACTAAACAATGGGTGACCAATAAATTCGACAAGCCAAGTCCAACCATCCACTTCATTCGCACATAATTCAAAGCAATTCAAGAATACCGGCTATGCTACAGAAGTGGTACTCTTACAGGAAAATTCCCTCTCGTCCCCCATCTCTAGTACCAAAATTATGTTGGACCCTGGCTATCACTTTGATAGTACATACAAGGTCTTAAAAAAGGAACTAGAAACTGTCATGCTCTAGAGTCGTTTATTGGGCTTCACCTTAAAGACCGCCTCGTCTGCTGCTCAGGGGCACGAAAATACAATGGTTGTACCTTCGCTCGACTTTGATTAGACTCTTTCCTGATAAGCCCACTGCACGAAAAATTAGCTAGAATTATCACCAAAGCTGTTCAAGAGAGTTGCGTTAAAGAATCCATCATCTCCCCGCCTGGTAAAAGTATCAGACCTAGTCTAATACTTCGTATCTAATCCAACTATTGTTAGCTTGGTTGGCACAGCAATTCAACGCTAGATATCCACGATAGTACCACCAATCTGAATATCAATCTCCTCATGCTAATGGTTCCAGTCGACACCCTTGCTGCCGTCGAAGCGATAATCATGCTTGACGTGACAGATGAAGATATTGAGAGCAGGATACTTGGCACGCATGTTTCTGCACAATTCTTGCGTGAAATCTGAACTTTTCTGTTGAATGCATGTTCGTTGCTCTTTAGAATGCCGTCCATTTCAAGCATGGTGGTTGGGAGATTCAGTGTGTGCACGGCACTGCATTTGTCCATACATGCCGCAGTTCGTCGCTCACAGAATGGGATATTGAATTTACTTTCTGGAAGAAGTATTGACAAGATGCACGACGCCCATTAAACGGCGCTCTTTACTTGCTATATAGTCAGAAGCGGCAAGGGACAAAATGTACTGTATGTAACACACTTGAAGTTACGTCTGTTATTTATAAACCTGTAGGAATGCCACTGTTCAGAAATTCGTTTCTGAGAAAGAAGACTTAATAAGTACAGGTCGCATCAGTTACTTATAATCGAGTAAACGTTGGAACCATGTTCTGTACAAACCAAAAACTTCGTCGACTTCGGTTGCGTAATATTTCGTGTATAGAACAATAGTGCCTTGGTCCTCTTCCGCTAAACTCGCGTCGTCTCCCGTGTTTGTGCGCTCCTCCATACGGCTTTCTAGATTCTATTCACCTTCCTAATAATCGCTCTCATTCTCATTCTCGCCGTGGCTGTTATGTCCTTCGCCCTCCTCGGTGTCTATGGTATCCTGTTCTCTTACGCTGATATCATCACTGTCGCCTGACTTATTCTTATTGCTAGTTTCTGAACGCATATTATTCGAGCCACGAGCACTCTCATAACCACCCCCAATTATACCCTCAAAATAGAATAACTCCGGCAGTAGCTTTTGTCACCAAATTAAGAACTCTCACTATTGGTACAATTTGAGGAGAATTTTTCGGCTTTGTGACCTTTCTGCGCTGGATTTGTTGGACGAAAACGAGATAGTATGAAACATATGAAGTGACTAGACCTGTGAGAGGCTTGCATACTTATCTAATACAGTAAATAACGTCTCTATCATTGAGGTTGTCGATAACGAGAGAGATAAGCTCATTTAGGAGTTTAGTGAGCATCTAGGGATTTATTAGAGCATCGAATAGGATGTTCACTTTTATGTTTTAAGCAAAAGGAAACCTTGTTTACTAGTAGTGGCGGGGAGAGTTACTAATGAGGTCCGAATCAACCTGTTACGTAAAACTATTTTCAGCGCGATACAAAGGAGTTGAAGTAGGGGTACGACAGCTAGGGTACAAAGAGTACTTCCACAAGTACCAACGACCTGTGAGGATCTATTTTCATAGAACCGGCCCGGTAGTGTACATAGGAGTCCGAGTAAAGAGTCTAATTTACAGTACTAAGTCACACGAGCCCAGCATGCTTCTGAGTCCGCAGTGTCAACGCTCTTGTTCCAAACCATCACAGCACTTATATCTTCAACCAGCCATATCTACAATCAACCGCATTTCTCCATGGAGGCTGTTTCGCGTCTTAAAGCAACTGAAATCCAACGAATTGCGGTCCCTAGTAAGTCGACCTTCCGCCAGCGCAGTCGTTCTTCAGTTTAAAGTCCTCTCTCTGATGTATGTTACTTTTTGCATAGCTGTCGGTGGATTTCATCCCTTCCTCGAGGCGAAACGCTCAGAGATCCTTGAAGTTCCGAGGAGAACTTTCAAGTACGGAGAGACGGAGAGGCACAAGGTATAGTACATTACTCGTAAAATTTCCCAGGAAGCCAGCTCATCCTAACGTTTTACCCCTTAGCTCGATGTCTATTATCCTATAGGATTAGACGCTAATTATACAGCCCCTGTGCTCGTTTTTATATACGGAGGTGGATTTAATTCTGGGGAACGCACATTCCCCGAACCATTCGATCTGGGATACGCTTGTCTTGGGGCTTACTTTGCGCGTCAAGGATTTGTGACTGTCATACCGGACTATCGCTTGGTACCTCACGTTAAATTCCCTGGGCCAGCAGAGGACGTACGCGATGCAATTGAATGGATTGTCAACAACCCGAATAATTTAATGATTCCAAATTCCCCTATACCCAACGCCGATTTATTATTTGTAATGGGCCATTCTGCAGGAGCTGCCCATGTGGCAACTATGCTGCTATTGCCCGAGATATTGGCCTCCACCGATTTGAATTCTAGAATCTCTGGTGTAATCCTAAACGGAGGAGGCTATCATTTCCGCTCCCTCACTTCAGATCATCCATCGGCGCCAATTATAGCCCAATATTGGGGGAGCTTGGAAGAGTCACATCAAAACGATGTTTGGGCTCTTCTTGAACGCGCACCTTCCCTTACTATTGATGAACTTCCTAAAATTCTACTGGTAGAGGCTGAAAGGGAGCCAGATTGGCTGAAGGCCGTTGGAAAGGATTTCAAAGATGCTCTCGAGGCTCGTACTGGTCTTCGAATTCGGAAAATTATCGCTGCTGGCCATAATCACATAAGCCCGAATTGGGCATTATCAACTGGACAAGGAGAGGAATGGGCTGAGAATGTTGTCGAATGGATGAAGTCAGAATAAATTAGACTGGTATATTAGGTTCTATAGAGTGATTTGTAATACTAAGTACTGGCCGTAGTACCAACTAGACTGTTTAGTAGAACTGAGTATAAGTTTAAGCTGTAGTAATAGGAATCATCCATTGTTTACTATGCTGGGAAAAAATAATTGTGCCCTAAACCCTTATTTCAATTTTTTTTTCATTGTGAAAAAAATGTCTAAGAAGTTGAAGCAGGTTTGACAGTGCGTCGAGCAAGTCAAGCCAAAGTCCGAAGCGTGCGACATTAATAATGAATATCCGGGCCGATAATGGGCTATGACCCGACAGCATTCGATTATCATTTGTCCATTAAATCTCCTGTTAACTGCAACGGAACATCTTTCAACTTTTCATTCATTTCATCCTCAAGATACTGGGATTTGCATATGTCCCTTCTCGTATTATCTGCCGCTGATGTCGAACGTATCGTATCTGCATTCGCTCCGTCGCAGCTTCAGTCATTAATGGCTCGCGTCTTCGTTCTTCTATCTTCTCAATCAACCGAAGTAAACACTCCCCACCGAATCTTGATATCTACATCGAATCACACAGCGCTTTTTATGCCCTCAAGAATTGGATGCCCATCTTTGCTTGGAACTACTGTCAAAGTAGTCAGTGTGCCACGATCTAATGAAGATGCGCGAGGATTACCAGCTTCGACTTTGGTTTTGGACGAGGATACGGGAGCAGTCAAAGCCATCGTAAACGCGAGAAGCTTAACTGCATTGCGAAATGCTGCTGGTGCGATATATTACGCCCAGGATTGAGATCTTCGAGCTTATGAAATACATTCATTATATAGGCTCCCTTTTATCATCAAATTTGGTTGGGCTTCGCACACCGAAGAATATAGTAGCTTTTGGGGCTGGTAAACAAGTTGAAGCTCATCTTGATATGCACATACGCTTCTTTCCATCCATCAAGACCTGTACTATTGTCAATCGTTCTGTCAACGAACGTGCCCAGTCTCTAAAGGCATCATTAGAACTTCGCTTCTCCGAAATTTCTTTCTTTCTTCTGTCTAGTGAGATATCGTCGTCAGAGACCACTGAGTCACCTATCAAAGTTGCTCTGAGTGCTGCAGACCTTGTAGTATGTGCTACATCTGCAACATCACCCCTCTTCCCTTCGTCTTGGATTCGTTCCGGGACACATATCATTCTGATTGGAAGCTATACGCCATCTATGCGGGAAGCTGACGCCGAACTAATTCGTAGATCCATTCCAACCTCGACAGACCAACTGAGACGCAGTTATCGTGCAGGAGACCGTGTCGCCCAGGTGTTACTTGTGGATTCGAGAGAAGCATGTGCTGGCGAAGCTGGAGAACTCATTGATTCTGACGTTAAAGGCGACGAAGTCATTGAAATCGGAGAATTGGTCCCTCACGATTCTTCTGGGGAGCCCGAGCTAGGCGGGTTACAACATATTACTACGGTCTGTCATACAGATGATAGCGGAGCCAGTCAAAATGACTTTGTGGGCCCCGTTACGATCTTCAAGTCCGTTGGTGTAGGCTTACAGGATGTGGCCATCGCCTGCGCTGTAGTGGAAATGGCTGAGAAGGAAGCATCGATAGGAACGCATATACTTAACTATGATACTAAGTCGCTTTGATTTCTACGCCTATCCTAATATTTTCCGCAGGTCGGTCGCCTCTGTTCTGTTAACGATCATAGCTCACGTATAAGGACAAGTACAAGTGATAAAAACGTTTCATGCAGCTAAACAGGAACAATTCTCTATAAACGTAGCTAGCTGTCGTGAATCGTCGAGCTTCATTGCATATAACGTAAGTAGGTATTCGCATGCGTGGAGCGAAAGAATGGTTCGTAGTGAGGATAGGTGCTAGAACCTAAGCTGGTTTTCTATCCCAACATGTCACCAAGTGCGTTCTCCTTTCACATGCTTTCCTTTCCTTCACTCGCTTCAAGTTGCATTATTCTGAGCGATAAATCATTCCGTAGATGGCCGGACTAGAAGAGATGCTCGTCTTGTGAGTGTGAATTATCTTGGTCATGCCTTACACTGGCGCTGTTAATGTATTTTCATAGGATGCATTACATAGTTTATCAATAACTCTCGCAAGTAGCGAGTGAGTGCCTTCATTAACGACGCTTCCTTCGTTTTCTTAAGACTTCACAGTACCTTTTATGCTGCAGCATAAACTATATCGGTTATATTACATTATGCGCTTGCGACTGATGACATGAAATATTTCTTAGAATTCGAATATTATATTCAACTCAATGGAGACGATCTCTGAATCTGCTAGCACACTTTATGGAAGCATGATTAAAGATGGTCGTATTATTGGGGACGAGTACAAAGACTACAAGAAGAAAGTGACGTCCAGAATTTACCCAGCTTATGGTAGGGTCCGTGGTACCATACTATCATCTACTTGAAGGATAATTTTGAGAGATTAAATGTGTTTGGAATACAGCAAAATATGTAAATAACGGGATTAAATGCCACTCCAACCAAGGACTGCATCTACTAAAATAAAACAGGGACCGCAAATTCACTGCAGTGATCAAAGTCGACAGACGAGTGGCTGGGGTGCCGGCCTATTCAACTTCATCCATTCGCCGACTTTCTCGGCCCATTCTTCGCCTTGTCCTGTGCCTAAGGTCCAGTTGGAACTGACATGATTATGACCTCGCGCTGTCACTTTTGGAATTCTGCGCATCGATCGTTCTTCTAATTTCGAAAGGAAGTCTTTACCCGCAACTAGTACCCAACTAGGCTCCCGCTCCGCTTCCACTATTAATATTTTCGGAAGTGAGCCGATTATAGGGAGTGGTGCACGGCATAAAAGTGCGTATGGGACGTTCATCCTTGCCTCCTCCCACCCACCCCAGTATTGAACGACGGCATGCGTACCAGGGTAGCCACATTCTTTTTCGTGAAAATGGTATGCACCACCATTCAGAATAATGCCGGAGATTCGAGAGCACCAAGTAGTTCTTGAGAGAATCTCGGGAAGTAATAACATTGTCGACAGATGGACAGCTCCAGCTGAATGCCCCATTATAAAGAGAGAATTCATGTCTGGAATAGAGCTCCCGGGGATCGTCAAACGGTTGGGATTGTGGACGACCCAGTCTACTGCGTCACGAACGTCCTCTGCACAATCAGGAAATCGAGCCCTAGGCGCCAGTCGATAATCGGGTATCACAGTTAGAAATCCTTGACGAGCAAAATAGGATCCCACACATGCATATGCGAGATCAAAAGGCGCGGGGAAGGCACGTTCTCCGGAATCGAAACCGCCACCGTAGATGAATATAAGTATGGGCGCGGTATCAATGAAATGGTCTCTGCGGCATGGGTAATAGACATCGAGCTAAAATTGAGCGAGGAATTAGCTGGGTACAACTTCTAGTATTTTCAGCACTGAGATAATTACCTTATGTCGATCCGTAGGCCCATACTTGAATGTCTTCCTAGGAACTTCCAGTATGCTAGAACGCTTTTTTTCAAGAGCAGCATGCATCGCAATAGCAGCTATATGTAGACTTGAATAAGCCCCCATGAACGCAAGCTCCAGATGCTCTGAACGTACTTGGAGCAGAGACCTTATGGAGCTCCGTATCGCGGAGCTTTGCTATGGTGTCCATGATTAGATGTTGCTGCAAGGACAGTTCAAGTCAAGTTCAAGTAGCATGCTTGCCTCGAATGACTATATATTTTCTGGAGCGAAAAAGCAGCCGAAGGGTAAGTTAGCATTCGTCGGTTTGACCCTTTTTCGGATGCGAGCACGAGCACGAATGGAAGTCTTACCCTATATGAATCAAGCTGAAGCGAATAGCGATATGAAATGGGTTATGGTAATTCTGGCGATTAACACCTGGACTGAGGAATGATAAAAGATACAGGATAAATGGGTTTTATCACAAGAAACTATACATACTTTATAAAAAACGTTGGTGGACTTAAGTTAATGTTCATTATGGTCCAGAAGGTATCATCCCTATACGTGGTCCAATATTGGTTCAAGTGCAAATTTCTGGGACTAGTAAGACATCTTTTGTTTAATAAGTAAATTCGTATGACTGGGTCCGGAATTTCGAGGAAACGCTTTACCGCCTTTTCTACGACCGAAGAATGAGCACCACTTTCAAGCAAGAGCTTGAGACTTTTACTGGAGAGAGAACCAATTCTTCCAAGGGAGACAGATTATGATAGGCGCGCAGGGCAAAGAAATCCGAGATTAGGGAAGCTAAAGCTAAGTTGGAATCGGAACTAAGGATGTAGGCGAGTGTCGGTAACAATGGTATGTCTAATAACGGCTGGAAGTATGCCGCTTCTGCGAATTCTTCACCTCTACCATAGAGCCTAAGTAGACTGAGCTTTGAGAAGCCCTGAAAGATCATATGAGCTTGAGAACGGGTGGCACAGGCTATTTCGTACGTCCGAAGCTTCGTTGATGAAGAGTTGTGCTGCCAGATGAAGGAGATTGGATATGTCCCAGTAGGTCATCGAATACGTTCGATTGGCAGAGCATCCGGACAAAAGTCAAGCTGTCTAAACATCAGTGAGTCTAACGAAAGGAGTACCGATGAGCTCCAGAATTGGAACGACGCTACTATTGCAGAACCCAAGTTTGAGATTGAAAAGACGAAGAAAGATCACAGGAGATAGGTTCTGAAAGCTCTTCTAGATTAGGGAGGGATATCATGGTCGTCACTACAAGACCCAAGGCGAGTCAAGGATGTAATGATCTTCGTGTTCCAAGAAAGTCATAATGTCGGCATGAAAGGAGCTGAATAGTAGAGTCCATATCACATAATGTTAACGAGAACCTGGCTAAGAGCGCTGATTCTAGGGCGTCTGAGGTGATGAGTATGCGGGGGATGATGTGGTCCAGTTCGCAAGGCCGAAAATAACGCCAAGCGGTGACAAGCAGCTCGAATTGAATATTTTGGGACCTCTAGTAGAAGAGTGGTCCATGTATGTTTGCTGCCCGAAGTGGTAAAAAAACATAGGAGTAACGGTCCAGAGGAAAGGGCAGAGCAATGCTGTGTGAATTGCCAGCTCTGGCGTACATGCGACAGAGTCATTCAGACCTTGCGAGACGAGTCCATAGCGTATGCAAAAAGAAATATTTCGTACAGAAGATCGTGACACAGATCAGCGCTCAGCCATGGAAGGACGAAGTCGTTTCTGTCTTTGGAAAGATGCCATCAGATAAGGGCTGCATTGGACGCAAGGGACAGCTTCGACGATTGCTCGCTCCTGTTTTACTTTCTGCGTACAAGGATGGTTGGAAATGCACTACTTATGAGTTGGATATATTAAGAGTCATTTTATGGCGGAAGTAGTCATAATACACACTTTGGATTGCGATGGCAGAAAAGAGAACACGCTTTCCTCCAGCTGTATGGTCGATAATAGCGAACCATTTCAAATTCTCGGTATACGGACGCAGCGAAGCGATGGATGATACAGGGTAGGATCCAATATGATTATTACGGAGAGATCAGTTTGAGTATTGGAACCCAGATTGCATCACTTTATGCCTCGTTATGCTGCTATAAAGAAGATGCTTCAAATTCACTAGGACTTTTGAGTTGCCAAGACGACTACAACGCAGAGGTCGAAGTGCATCTCAAATATTATATTGTTATATATTTGTATCGACGATAATACACAGCATACGCACTTTGATATGTACAAGTTTGGCGCGATTGTCGAAGGAAAGTGTGGAGGGATACGCCGAAGCTATCAGTCAAATTGTATTGATACTTTATTGACGGATTGGGTTCGCTTTTTTGTCACTTGGCCAGCGATTCCTTATTCCCAAATTAAAGATTGTGGACCACTCATATCCAGAGCAAAAATATCTAACAAGGTGCACCGATTCAGCTCATGGACCATGCATTGCTAAAACGAGTCACAACGACGCTTTGGTGAAGTTACGAAATGCAGGCCTTTTGGTGGTGCAGAAAATAGATAGGCAATCCAGTTCCCAAACTGTGAGTACAACTCGGGATTTCTCCAGAAAGTTAACCCTGCTGGTAAAGTATAATTCGCGAAAAAAGAAAACGCTTGCAATTTCATTAGTCTAATGAGTCAAAAATCTCCAAGAAATACATTCAGAGGTATCTTACAAGCCAATCTTACTTCCCATTTCCTTATGAAAGGTCTCAGTTACTTTTTGACGTATCTCCCTGCCTGATGCCACCACAGGCTGTCCTCCGCCTCGCCCTCTTTCCCCCACGTGCTTCCTTCCTTCCACATATTCTCTTCTTCCACCTCTGCCCCCACAACCTCCCTCCGTACGGTCATCTCCTTCACCCACAAATGAGTCGGCCTATCCAAACGACACCCGTCCGTAGGGATCTGCCATACCGGCGCCCAGAAACGCTGCCACCACGCCACATCCTCTCGGGGGTTCAAGACGTGCTCGTAGTACAGGAGCTGTCCGCCGGGTTTGAGCAGCTTAGTGACGAGGGAGGAGAGGGTTTGTTGTGGGGAGGGGATGGTACAGAGGGTGAGGATGGAGATTAGAGTGTCGATTTGTGGGCCTTGTGATGCAGAGGATGATGCAGCCGAAGAATTGGAGTTTGGAGATAGAGAAGAGAGGGCTGAAAGGATGGCCTGTGTGTCCTCAGCGGCGTATGGCAGGATTAGAAGCGATCCATCAGTCTCGAAGAATCCTGCTTCCGACGCATGTGTGCGGATGTGCGAGCGCATGGCTGCGCTGGGTTCCAGGGCAATGTATTTGGTGACTTTCGTGCGATCAAGATAGTGCACCGAATGTCCGTGTCCTATGAGCATTCCTCTCATCAGGCTCTTATTCTCCTTCAACAAAACAGCTACGAAAACTCACCAGCGCCGATATCTAAAACCACTCCCTCTGCATAGGGCGTGATTAGCCCCTTCTTGACCTCGCGCCCGTTTTCATCTATCCCAGCGCCGAACGAGGACCATATGTGTGCCATGTATTCGCGTGAGATGGCGCTTACACTGAGCAAAAGGGACGGTCGCCGCCATATTGCTCGTATAGTTGGTAGAAAGCCAGCGGCTATGAAGGCCCACAAATCCGGAAAGACCGAAAGGCCAACTTTGAGGGTCATAGTGGCCGAATACCTGAAGTTCTACCTCAAGTGAGGTAAGATACTGGCGGTTGAAGGAGAAGGAATGGCTGGGAAGAGCCTCTTAACAGGTTAGGAAGACGCCCGGACGCGTCTATTTTGAATTTGAGCGCTTAACGTAATAAATTGTCGGAGATTTCTGCCACCCATTCCAACGCTTTGGCATTTCAAGCGAGGTTCTAATGCCATCGCCATCGTCAGCTGGGCGAAGTTAGAATGGTGTTTGGAATGCTTTTATGCGCGCCTAATACTTGGAATACCCATTGTAGCGCCCGTTGGATTGCAATGCATTACAATGGGCTGTCGGCGTTACGGGTGTTACATGCATTGTAACGCCGCAATAATGATCATCACAGTATTAGTCACATCACCATAACATCAAAAAAAAAGTTGCTGTGCACCCGACCATCGACATCGACGAGTTCATCCCAATGGCCGACGTACAAGTACTCTCCATCGTAGCCCCCGCGCTCCCCGAAAAATATTCGCCTCCCAAGGCGTCGGGCTCACGTCTTTCTCGTGCGTTTTGTGGCTTTTTTCGATATAATTTTCTAACTAAAATTCTAAACTCGAACAGCCCCCCATCCTGCAGGCCACCGCGCCCTTCTGCCCGTGGGACCCGCCTATCTCGACCACCTGCGTCTTACAATCCATCACAAGCACTCATTTGCCTCGTTCGATGAGCACGTTGCTGCTGAACGCAAGCGCCAGGCTGAACTCCACGCCGATGCTGCCAACGGCGAGGACGATCTCGGTGTTGGTGATGAAGAGGAGACTGAGGAGCTCTTGAGCTTGGATCCCAAGGAGTGGAAGGTACGTCCCTTTTTCTATTATCGAGCATCATTTTTGTTACTGATTATCTACCTAGAAACAAGACCACTACGCTGTCCTCGGTCTCTCCCAGTTCCGCTACAAAGCCACCCCCGAACAAATCAAAATCGCCAACCGCAAAAAAGTGCTCAAACACCACCCGGACAAAAAAGCCTCTACCACCACACCCTCCGCCTCACAATACCTCGCAGGCGTCAACCAAAACACCAACGACGACGCGTTCTTCAAGTGTATTGCCAAAGCACACGAAGTACTCACCAACTCTGAGAAGCGGCGCCAGTTCGACTCCGTCGACCCCGAGTTCATGGAAGCTGAGGAGAACATCCCCAGCGAGACGGATATCAAGAAGAAGAACCTTGATTTCTTCAAGACGTTCACGCCGGTTTTCGAGTTGTATTCGCGCTTCTCGCGTACGCAGCCCGTTCCGGGTCTTGGGAAGATTGATTCGACGAAGGAGGAGGTGGAGGGATTCTATGATTTCTGGTACAACTTTGATAGCTGGAGGAGCTTTGAGTGGTTGGATAAGGAGGTCAATGAGGGTAGCGATAGGTGGGTTTTTCCTGTCGTATAGGCGGAGTGGATGGATATACTAAAATTTATGATGCAGCCGTGACGACAAACGCTACACTGAGAAGAAGAACAAGTCTGAGCGTGCGCGCAGAAAGAAGGAGGATACCGCCAAGTTGCGCGGTCTTGTTGATTTGTCATTGAGGTATTTGCCTTTCTTTTCCATCTCTCACTATACTTATCTAACGCCAACCCCTTCAGCCTCGACCCGCGTATCAAGCGCATCAAGCAAGAGGAGAAAGCAGCCCGCGAGGCCAAGAAGAAGGGAACCACCCCCGGCGCTCCTGCTAAGAAGACGAAGGCACAGGAGGAAGAAGAGAAGAAGAAGGCTGAGGCTGATGCGAAGGCGAAGGAGGCTGCTGAGGCGGTGCGTTTCAATTCCCTTTTCAATGCCATAGATGTGTGCTTACACTCATTTTCGTCTTTTACAGGCCGAACGCGCAGAGGCGAAGAAGGCCAAGGCTGCTGCTGCCAATGCTGCGAAGAAGGCGAGGAGGCAGGCTCGTGCTACTGAGGAAGGTGGCGCTTAGATCCTCCCCGGTGCAAAGGCTTTACTGGAGAGTCGTGTTGGCCGGTGTAGATACTGTTCTCGTAGATGTATTTTGTTAGATGGATATGTTAGTTAGAGTATATCTGGGGCTTACTCTATAGTTGGTACCTGGATATGTACTCCTTTTACCGGGTTGCTCTTTGCTGCTTTTCGTCCATTCGTGTCTTCAAAATTCTGACTTTCCTGAACAGCCACATTTGCACTCAAGCACAACTAAAATTAACTCACGTCAGGGCCGTGACACATTCTTTCCTTTCGGCAAATCACGTGGCTCTTTTACGTAGCCTATTTTCGTTTCTGGTGCCGAATCTCTCTCATCGTAACCTCGGTCAGAGACGGTGTTCGTTCGTTCGTATCGTCCACCACCGCCTCTTCCGTCGTTGTCTGTGGTGCTGCTCACTGTTGTTTGCGGTATTGTCTCGACGTTTGGCCGTTGACGTTCGCTCCTTTTCGTGGCTTTCATTCGTTCGACCTCTGGTTCTGGTGCTGTGAATGAACAAAGACAAGCGGATTTAAAGCAAGGAAGAATATAGCTCGAGATTGGAGATTAGCTGCGCAGGACAGAAGGAGGAAAACACACATTCGTTCAACATTACCAACGTACTTTCTCATCCCTTTTTATATTCAAACAACCACCCACTAATTCTCTCCTTCCAGATGTCACCACGCAACCCCATCTCCCGAATCTTCCACACCCTCCTCTCCGCATTCCTTGCAGGCGTCTCTCGACTAGACAAATCTCTCTCTCCCTCCTTGACCATCTCCCGTCTACGCGCACACCACTTCACTCCCTCCGATGGCATCTACATCTTCCACTTCCTCCTCGCCTCATTCTGGCTCGTCCTCATGCAGCGCCCGCCCTTCCCCTACAAGCTCGCCATTCCCCTGCTGTACTCCATCGCCTTGTTGATTCCACTCACGTCCCAGTTCTTCATACCAGCTACACCAGTATTCGCATGGATCCTCACATTCTACAGCAACCAATTCATCCCATCCGCATACCGCCCCGCCATCAGCGTCTCCCTCCTCCCCACACTCGAGTCAGTTCTGTACGGTGCGAATATCTCCGACATCCTCACGCGGTTCACGCACCCCTTGCTCGACATCCTCGCATGGCTCCCCTACGGCGTCATACACTTCGTCTTCCCCTTCGTCGTCGCCGCGTTCCTGTGGCTTTTCCGCTCCAAGGAGAGCTTGCATCTCTGGGCGAGGACGTTCGGGTATATGAATTTGACAGGTGTGATTATCCAGATCCTGCTCCCGTGCTCTGCACCGTGGTATGAGCTCATCTACGGGCTGACGCCTGCGAATTACAGCATGAAAGGCTCCCCTGGTGGACTCGCTCGGATCGACGCCCTGTTCGGGGGTAACGGGTACCAAGTCACGTTCTCCAACTCCCCCGTCGTGTTTGGCGCTTTCCCCTCCCTACACGCGGGGTGTGCAACACTCGAGGCTCTTTTCATATCGCACTTCTTTCCCCAGGCGACAAAATTCGTATGGGCGTACGCGGGGGTGCTGTATTGGGCGACGATGTATTTGACGCACCATTACCTCATTGACGTGGTTGGAGGAGCGTGTCTTGCCACTATGTTCTTTTACTTGTTCCTCTCGGATGAGCTGAGGGGCGCGGGAAGACTGGCTCCGCCGGGGATGTTGGGGGAGTATAGGAAGCTGAGGAGTGGGAGGAATAAGTATGAGACGTATGATTTGGAGGCGCCGGTGAGGACGGGAGGAGGATTGGAGGAGGATGATTTCGCGCTGGAGGAGAGCGATGGAGAGGGGGAGGAGGATATTACGTATCGCTCGCCGGCTGCGGATCGGACTGTGTTTGCTGGGGAGTCGGGGAGTGGAGGGAAAACGAAAGGGGTGGGTTTGGGGAAGGAGAACCACAGACATACGGCGAGCATTGCGAGTTTGATTAGGGGTGATGAGAGGAGCCCGGAGGATGGGTGGAGTCCGGTTGCGGGTGGGTTTGGAGTTGGCAGGGGACGAGAGTAGTGGGAGGTGATGGTGTGCGTTCGTTCGTTGGGAGTCGAGGATAACCGTAATGAACGGTGGATAGAGAGATACTTAATCTAATTGCTTTTGGTATTGGGATATCATTACAGTTTACATACATACATAAAGAGCATTGCTATTCGACACTCATTATTGCTATCATACTACTCATCCTCACTGACTATAGCTATAAAATTCCCTGTCAAAAGTTATTAGCTCAAAACCTGTTTCCGGTTACATTTCATAGGCACAAGTAGGACTTACAACTGAGGACAAATGCAGAAGCTCTGCATCTC
>ML213603.1:478297-531289 GCA_004379715.1 Crucibulum laeve
CCTACTGAAAGGGTGATAGTCAGTTAATACCTAAATTTACAATGCGATTAGCCCGATGACAAGCTAATACTTTGTAATAAACTCGACTTACTCGGAAGGCGACTATTGCGAATGCATAAACATCTGCTTCCTTTGTGAATTTAGAAAAGCTAGCGCCTCGCTCTTCAACACCAGCACTATCACCAACAGCATCATCATACAATTCCGGCGCCATGTATTCAACACTCTCAACAAAATGCTTAGCCAAGTGATCTTTGTATTCAAGCACAGTAGACCATCCAAAGTCAGCAACGAGGGCGTTGCCATCATCATCGATCAGAATATTGTTGGGCTTCATGTCACCATGCACGACGTTGCTATCATGAAGGAAGTGTAAGCCATGAGCAATATCAGAGACCTGAAAGTTATAACGAGATAATATTTGATTAAATAATTGAGAAACATACAAGTTTAGCTCGATCTACAGCTGGATATTTGCGCAGGTAGTCCAAGACGGTCTCATTCTTCCAGAGAGGAGATATCAAAGCTGTACCCTGGTCGAGCCACGGGATTGCCGTAGACCATCCAAAATATGGCTACGTTTTTTTATTGAAAAAAAAAATATGAGCAGTAGGCCAGAATAAAGATGCAAAAATAGCGACGTACTTGAACGTTAGGATGCCATTGGGCGCTGAACCACGTATGAGTTTCTCTTACAAGTCGCTTTTGTAAAAGTAAATTTAAACAAAAAGAGTAGGGGACAGAGTTCATACACATACGCGAATGATAGCCTCGTCATGTTTATCCAGATGACTTCCGCGTGTAACTTTAATGGCGACTTTGACCTAATATATGTCTGTAAGTGGAATGATTTAGAGAGGAAACAATACAGTCACGTACAATCCCTTCAGGTCGGTCCCATTCACCCGCGAAAACATCAGTTTTAGCCCCATATCCAATTGCAATTCGAGAAGTAATTCGAATATTAGAGGTAGAAAGGTCCTTTCAGGGAAGAGAAAAGTGGTTGGCATCCTGGTTTGGGCATTTTGGTGGTTAAAAATAGCACCCACCTTTCCTCTTGGGATATTATCAATTTCTGAGATGAAAGGAGCTAAGAATACCATAGCTAAATCAGAGTAAATACGAATTGAACTTGAAATCATATATGAATCTTACGAGCTTGATAGCTAACTCCATACTTAGCCTTTACACAACGGAGTATCTCTTCATCGTTGATCGTTTCCATCTTGTAGGTGAATAACGAGTGAACATTAAGTATCCTAGCAATGCAGAAGAAAAAAATAATGCACCTCTTGTATAATGGGGGCCCATTGACTGTCGTGAGTGATTGCTACTCTCGAGTGAGGTATCTGGGCAGCAGTAAGTTACAAATTTGCTCCCCAGTCGAAATACATGACTACCTCGTCAAGAAGCATTTGGTTAATGACATCAGATGGATGAAAGATCTGATAAGTGATGAGTGTTATTGAAAGAAAGTTAACCGAAAACATACTGCAGGTTTCTCTGATGGAAATGCATCTATTTGTACACGGCTTTGAGTGCTCGAATGAGTTGATGAGCTGGTTGCACTCCCAGAGCTTGATGGGGACTGGTCATTGGCTTGACTATTTCCAGTTGATTTATCTGTGCTCGAATCCAAGTTGGTGTTTCGCTCTTCAGATATTGTTGTAGTTTCCCCAACTGAGGGCAGTTCAGACCATGCTTTTTTTGATAGAGCAATTTTATACCCAGAGAGAAACAAACACTGGTTCTCTTTCCCTGGGAATTGAGCATTCAGAGATGGTCCTGACTTTGTTTCTGCACTAGCTGTACAGCCTTTCCAGTCATATCGATAAATTCCATCTGTCGACTTCCCAAATTTTATAGTCTCGTTCCGTATTGGACTATGGCATTCACTGTACATCGCAATTCCCCAATTACTGGTTTTTGTGAAACCTGTAACCAAATAGAGAGAATCACGGGCAATATGGCAGCGAACTACATTTTTTGCAAATGCATAATATTGTTCGGCATTTTTTGCAATGAACGCAAGAAGTTCAGCTTTATCTCTAATTAGTTCGACCTGAGACGCTCCAGTTGGTAGAAATATAATTGCGCCCTCCTTATTTGTGCAATAGGTAAATGAGACGTCACTGAGGAATAACATTGTCAATGCCAATACTCAATTGTTAACAAATAGGAAAAAGATATAGCTGTTTACCTCGATGCCGCATTTATCTTATCAAACCCTCGGGGTTCTGTACTAATGCTAGTACACGGTGGCCATATCTTTCGCGAAGTTCCCAGACTCCCTGGACTTCCAGAAGCGAATAAGAGATCCGTGGGCAGCTCATGGGCAAGATATTGTGGTCGGCCCCACCAGAGGTCAAATAAAGCCAAATAGCGCGGTCGGCTCTCATGGGTGAGATAGACGCTAAATAAGGGATCGAGTCCGCCATCATCCGTCAGAACGACCATATCTCCAATATTGACACCACTTCTTCGGTAAGCAGGAGAGAGATTTTGATGTAATTCTGGTTCCCAAAGTGGGTATCCCAGTCCTTTTGGGAGCATTCGCTGTACATATGCTCTGCAACTCTTGCTGTGAAGTGTGAACCGAAACGAGAAATTAGGCTCGCGAGTAGAGGACTGGTTCATGATAAAACTAAGATATAGACAAATGTTGAATATGCAGAGAAACTTACAAGTTGAGGGAACCCGGAAGACAATGCATGTGTAGGTTCTACGCCCTCTGAACGCGTGTGTTGGCCACGTTCTCTGGTAATGTGATTCTCCGTGATGTGATTCTCTGTGGCCATCAGTGTTGGAGTTGTCGCGGTGTTACTGTAAGCCTGGCCAGTGTCCTGAGGGTGGAGCCCCAGTATGTCCCGTATCGGCTCAAGTATTTCCAGTATCGGCAGAGCCGAGTCATGGGCGAAATTGAGAATTGTAACATATACATTTTCCCCAACACTCAGAAGTCTGCTATTCCTAACGGTGGGCTCTGTGGAGTGGCTAAACATGCTGCTTCCTGAATCAGAGATCGAATCAGGCATGGTGATGGTTAGTAGTAGAGATTAGCGCTTTGAGTAGTACATTTGTAAATATGTTGGTGAAGGCAGTGTGGCATGCGCGTTCCAGCTAAACACAAAGCCTTAGAACATTTTCAATTTTCCATTGTGTGCGTTAGTGTTTGTATAAACATCTTGATTTAGTTAATTAAGCCTGATTTGGATGCAAACGACGGCAGTGGGCCCAATCCACTTCGCTCATTTTGCGGTCCCCTCCTCATCTTAAAATGTCATTGTTAAGTACAATTCCCTCGATCCCTGCATACAATATTTAATTCCTTCTCGTGATGATCTGCAATATAAAAGGATGACTAGAAAGCATGAAATGACAACTATCAAGTAATAGCAAGATGAAATTTAGAGTTACGAGTACTAGTACCACCAGCCTTTTGGTCAGGTGAGATGTATGATGCATTCTCCATATTGAGCTTAGTGTACTATGTAGTAAAGTGAAGTCGCTGAATGCCCTCAGAGAGTGTGTACTGTTGCAAGTCTAAGCATTTGGGTGCGCACTCAGCGACGCAATAAGCTCTGTGCCGCAGCTCTGGGCTCCTGCCACTTCCTAAAATGTTTATACAAACAGTGGCGCACACAAAGGAAAATTGAGAGTGGTCTATGGTTTTGCGTTTAGCTGTCAACCTATCCAGTGGGGGTGGGCAATCCTTAGTAAGCTTGACATGATAGCGCCCAGTCTCTGTGGGTGTCGAGGGGAGCATAGTCTGCTCAATGTGACGGTCAAGTCAAGTACATACTTGGTACATCATGTATTATTCAATTTGCCACATTCATCATCATTACTGATTTTGTTTACATTCTGTACCATTACCTTCTTCATACTGTTTTCATTCCTTAACAGAATAAAATAAGATAGTGCTACGAAGATAATCAGTAAGAATGAAATGAAGTAAGTAAATAAGCTGTAGCTCACCTCAGTCAGAATAGAGATTGACTGAGGTGTTTCTACGCTATCTAGAAGTCTTATATACTGCAAGAAATAATAAAAGGAGTATTTACTGTAAGTAGACTTAAATATACCAATCACTTGTTTCTATGTTACAGAGTCTGAGTAATAAATATGTTGTTATCTCGTCTAAATAATAAGTGGGTTGAATACTAGGAGTACTGAGTGGTGCTTTAAGGGTGGGCAATGCATGAGATGGTTTGTAATTCTAACATTCCTCACTTATACTCATAGTCTGTACTGTAGTACCTTATTGAATTAATGTGCATCCTTCATTCCTTATTTCCAACTCATCCCAGCGTCACTTAAGCTGAGCCAATTTCTTGAAATTGCCGGTAACACTCAAAGCAGCACAGTGTGCACCTACATAACAGAATAATTAACACTCAGTCAGATTAAGAATTAACTATACATTGAAGTAAGTATACCTAATGGAATAAGTAACACTATGAGATAATCAGTAAGTGATATGGAAAGTAAATGAGTGCACTATAACTCACCTCAGTCAGATTAAGAAATTGACTGAGGTGTTTCTATGTTATCTGAGAGCTTTATATAGACAAAATAATAAAAAGAGTAACTACTAGAGGTAAACATATGAAACACTTGCTTCTATGTTACAGAGTCCAAGTAATAAATGTATTTGCTAATTTAACTAAATAAGTGGATCAATTATAGGAGGATTGAGTGGATATTGAAGAGTGAGCAAGGATTGGACAGTTTGTATTTCCAACACTACAGAGGGGCAGGGAGGCTGGCTTTGCCTGGGATGTTGAGAGAGTATAGGAAGCTGAGGGGTGGGAGGAATAAGTATGAGGCCATATGATTTGGAAGCACTGGTGAGGACAGGATCCAGGATGACAGTGTGATGGTCAAATCACTACTATCCACCTTGGCCAAATCTTTGTGCCACCTTCATCATACTTACAGAATATGTTTACTATTTACTTTCTTCTTTTCTGCCACCTTCATCATATTATCTTTTCTTATATATACTTGTAGTTTATACTGTAACACCCTGTCAAATTAACATGCATACTTTGCTCCTAACTTCCATCTTGTCAGCATGCACTGTTAAGGTCTCCAGTTCCTTGACCTTGACTGTAACAGACAGGAGGAGGAGGATTTCATGCTGGAGGAGAGTGATGAGGAGGGAGAGGAGGATATTACATATTGCTTAGAGGCTGCAGACTGGACTGTCTTAGCTGGGGGGGCAGGGAGTGGAGGGAAAATGAAAGGGGTGGGAAAGGGGAAGGAGAACCATAGACATACAGTGAGCATTGCAAGTCTGATTAGGGAAATGAGAGGAGCCCCCGAGGATTGGCTGAGTCGGTGGAGTCCAGTTGCGTGTGCATTTGGAGTTGGCAAGAGATGAGAGTAGTGGGGTGTTATGGTTTGTGTTTGTTCATTGGGAGATCGAGGAGGATAATCATAATGAACAGTGGATAGAGATACTTTATCTGATTGATGTTGCCATTGGGATATCATTACAGTTTACATACATAAAGAGCATTGTTATTTGACACTCGTTATTGCTGTCATACTACTCATCTATACAGTGTACTACTACCATTAAATTACACACTACCATAATATTACACACCACCCATTTTCTTGCTCAGTTCTTATCCAACAGCTGTCAAAATTTGTACATTAATTAGTGTATACAGTACCTACATATTCATAAATTTTAAGGGCAAAAAAATAAGAATTGAGTGCAGGACACCAGTTGCAATAGCTAAATAGATCATTTTGGCAGCCTGTTCACTTTGGATCTTAGTTCCTCATGGAATTGCATCACAATAATTCCAAATTATCTTAAACAACTGCCTGAATCCAATCTGGATACTGCTTCAGCACAATATCCTGCACAAATCATGTCAATTGACGCATTCTGACAAGCATGAGATGCATATTGTTGATGCGTGACAGAGACATCCTGTGGGATATCAGAATCGGCGGTTCTCAGCGGTTCTCAGCTGTCACACTATGACGCCAGAGACGTCGGTGCCCTGCTTCATTGACTGGGAGATAGACGTGTCGCGAGGTGTCATACTGTAATGTCATCAATTTCTGTCTCAATCGACGTCCCATTTTCTTGTCAGTAATTTATTGTCATCCATTGGGAATTTCACCACAAAAACACATATATACACTCTTAAGAGGTAGTACTATACAAATATATAAGTATATTTACAAAAATCAATGTTTAAAGGAGATGAAACAAAAAGTTCACTTTGGTGTGTAATTTAGTGGTAGTACACTGTACCTTGCTTAAGCAATTGCGGAAGTAGGTTTGGTTTGGGAACGCCTCGCGAAGGGATGTCCTCGTGTGGTTATCTTGACTCCGTTCTTGCTTTGATGCACAGATTCCGGGAGAAGTAAACACCGAAACCAGTGCCTCGCCTTTTCAACGTTTTGGTGGACTTCAACAGCATGGCGTTTCTTTGGGGTAGGATCCTGTGGGTGATGTTGTGCAACTACCCTTTGTGCAAACATGCCAGGAGGCGAGAACTGCGTGAGGAACTGAAGTGATTGAGAAAGGGAAGGCACGGCCGGAAGGAGGCAAGTGGGAGAGGTTGGGCCGGCCGCGGAGCTCGGTTAGCCGTCGCTAGCCGCTCCCGTTGACGGATGATGCGATAGAAGAAAAGGTTCCGGCAACATGTGGTTGGTTTGCGATTGCGGGGTAATTCATGACCAGGGGAACGCGTGATAGAGCATTGTATCGACCGAGGGGGCAAGGTACTGGGAGGTTGTAGAGTTAGCTGCGCGTCGAGTCAGGCGAACGTCATGGTGAGCGAACATAGCGCGCGTCGGGCGGCCACGTCAGGAAATTTGTTGCAAGTTCGAGTTGGTAGTGACGCGATAAGGGCCTGTGGGAATTGTGACGCAGCGCGGTTGTTGCTGGTCTGTGCGGGCATCGAGAAGAGCATAGTCCACTCAAACGCAGCATAGGGTGCTCGTACAAATAGCTCTTGAAGGGTTCGTATCACTCGGGGATCCGTTATCAGTTCTCATTGAAGCAGACTGGGGAGAGAGAGCTGTGCGTCACGCAGTCACTCAGTCACTAGGCAATGGTCGTGACTCGGCTTATCTGGGGTAGTGCTTCCTAATTAGGGTAGTGCACATACGCAAGCAGAGACCCGGAAATCGCTCATAAGCCCCGCTGCGTGGTCTTGTCTCGTCCTACTCTCCCCGCTCAAAGGGGTCCTCTCTCTTACCTTTCCTCTCTCTACCTCTCTACTACTAAGCAGCTAGGATGCGCTGTCTCCTCTCTGCCTCTCTGGCTTTGGCCACCCTCGCAGGCACTGTCTGCGCTCACCTTCCCCATTCCTCCTCGTCATCATCATCGTCTGGGAGCGTAGTAGGCAAGCGCCGCAAGACTCTCGGCTTCGGGCCATCGCACCCTCACGCAGTATTCCGCTCCTCGCCATATCAGATTAAGACGAATGGCTTCACACCCCAGGACCCCGCCATGGACCCGCTCGAGGTCGCCCGCATCTTCGTTGAGGACGTGCTTAGCGAGCGATTGGACAAGGCTAGTTCGTATAAGATCCGCCAGGACTCGTATACGGATAAGAACACTGGTGTTACCCATGTCTATGTCCGCCAGCTCGTGAATGGTCTCGAGGTGCAGGACGGCGATATGAACATCAATATCAAGGATGGTATCGTGCTTTCATATGGCAGCTCGGTAAGTGTTGCTCGCGTGTGTTCGTTGTATGTACCCCTACTAACCATTTCCTCTCTTGTTATAGTTCTACACGGGCCCCACCCCCGCCCCATTCACCAACCCCTCTTCTTCTGCCAACCCCCACAGCGAATTCTGCCAATCACTCAAGGACGAGCTCCCCCCTCACCTAGAGCTCGCCTTTACCTCTAATAGCCAAGTTGCTATGGGTACTCTCCTCTCCATCCCCCCCGCTCTTATGCATCTACACGCAGACCACTGCGTTTCGCTTTCTTCCCCACCTCCACCCGAGGCCTTCTCGGAGGACCCCGCCGATTTCCGTAGCGCCCTGCTCAAGTTCATGGCCACCGCTACACCCTCCGCGTCTACCGCCGAGGACATCCTCAATAACTTTGGGCAGTATCGCGACGAGATGGTCTTTGACCCCACGCACCACTTCACTTCGCCCTCTGGTGTGGACGAGCACCACGTCGAATTCGAAGTCCGCAACGTCCCTGAGGCAGTGAACCCCGTCAAGGCGCGCTTGGCGTACACACAGGTTCCCACCGCTGACGGAACCAGCGCCGAACTCCATTTGGTGTGGAAGTTCGAGGTTGAGATGCAGGATAATTGGTATGAGACTGCCGTCTCTGTCTCTTATCCACACAACATTATCTCTGTGGTTGACTGGGCTTCCGACTCGCCCATGCCCATCCCGTCATCATCGACCGCACCTATTCCCAAGTATCCGAGCAAGCCTGACCCTGCAACGTACAATGTTTTCGCATGGGGCATCAATGATCCCTCGGTGGGCAACAGGAGCACGGTGAAGGAGAATTTCGATTCCCTCGCTAGTCCTGTGGGATGGCATGCCCTTCCGTATGGGAATGACCCTGCGTTCAAGGGCGCGCGTTTGGTGGGTAAGGAGTTCTGGAGGAATACGACTACCACTTGGGGTAATAACGTACGTGGACTTTTCTTCCTCCGTTTCTCCCTCCTAATCTCAATACTCACTTCTCTCAGGTCTTCGCCCAAGAGAACTGGGAAGGCCAGAACTCCTACGTGAACAACTACCGCCCCGACTCGTCCTCCCGGGAGTTTGACTACAAGTACAAACCAAAGGAGACGGAGAAGGGCGATGCTCTTGAGGAGGCGCAGAAGTATATTAATACGACTGTCGCGCAGTTGTTCTACACGAGCAATTTGGTGCATGATTTGTACTATCGGTGAGTTTGAACGAGGGTGTAGCGCGGGCTAGTTTATCTTTCTATACCTCTTCACTGGCTTCTGCATTGCAGTATAGCGAGGGAAGAGGAAGAGGGACGAAGCTCGCGCTGACTCAAATTTCTTTGAGAGAGGGCACTGGCTGACGGTTCGCTTCACTTCCATAGTTACGGCTTCGACGAGATCTCCGGTAACTTCCAACAATACAACTTCGGTCGCGGCGGCGCCGAGAACGACGCTGTCATCGCCAACGCCCAAGACGGTTCGGGATACAACAACGCGAACTTCATGACTCCCCCCGATGGCCAGAACGGACGCATGCGCATGTACCTCTGGAACACCGCCATCCCTTACAGAGATGGGGATTTGGAGGCGGGGATTGTCATCCACGAGTTGTCTCATGGTCTGAGCACCCGACTTACCGGTGGACCGGCGAACTCGGGGTGTTTGGGCTGGGGCGAGAGCGGGGGTATGGGTGAGGGATGGGGTGATTTCCTTGCGACGACGATTAGGAGCAATAAGGAGTATAGTGACTATGCTATGGGTGCGTGGGCTGCGAATAATGAGAAGGGGATTAGGAATTTTGTTTATTCTCTTGTACGTTCCTTTCCTTCTTTCGTTTTCCCCTGACTGTTTAACTTATATTCCTGCTTCAACCAGAACGAAACTGTTAACCCCTCGACATACAAGACCCTCGACAAGCCAGGATATTGGGGTGTACACGCCATCGGTGAAGTGTGGGCTGAGATCCTCTGGGTCGTGTCGCAACGCCTCATCGAGAAGCATGGCTACGCAGACGACCTTTTCCCGCCTACCCCGTCTGAGAATGGAGATGTGCCCGAGGGCGATTTCTATAAGCCTCGTAAGGGCGGTAAGGGCCCGTTGGTGCCTAAGCATGGTAATTCGTTGATTGTCCAGTGAGTTTTACACCGCGCTTTCTTACGTTAAGACAAGAACTAATGTGCTCGTTAGACTCGTCCTCGACGGAATGAAACTCCAATCGTGCCGCCCGTCGTTCTTCGACGCGCGTGATGCGATTATCCAAGCTGATCAGATCCTCACGGGTGGAGAGAACTTCTGCACTTTGTGGAAGGGCTTTGCGGAGCGTGGGTTGGGCCCGGATGCGAAGGTTGAGGGTAGGACACCATGGGGTGGAGGAGTGAGGACGAATGGTTATAAGGTGCCGTTGGCTTGTGAGGAGTATTGAGCGTGCGCGTGAGCGCGTGCTCTGGTGCTTTCTTTGACTTCGGTGTCGTTCGACTATAGCCTACTCACTGCTGCATCACCCCCTCTTCTGTTCCATCTATCATCGTCTACACATACGCACTCGCATACATATGGGATACTGGATTGGATTGAATTCCTTGTTTCGTTGATTTGGAGGGGGTTGTATCATAGTACCTCGTCTGTTCTGAATTTGTCGTCGTTGTTTACGCACATCTTACGCCGCTACTTGTATATCCGTTTTTATCTGTCGTTCAATGCTATACACTACTATCGTTGTTTTATTTTCATGGATACCTGTGAGATTTGCAGTAATATTCGATGTTATGGACTTGAAAGTTTTGGCGTTGGTGCTGTGCTCATTGAACGTCGAATTATTATGGCTGTTAGATACACTCCAATTCCCATAGGTTCAGTGGTCTAGTGGTTATGATTTCTGTCTTACAGTCTTTGAACTTCTGTGTGCACAGACGGTCCCCGGTTCGACCCCGGGCTGAACCATTTTTGTCATTTACACTCTGGAAGCAAGGAGACGGTTCCACCCCTCGGCCGTCATTGGATCACACAAACAAGGTCTTGGTCGTTTCAAAGTTCATGCTGTTCTCATCAAAACCTTCCTCTGGTAAATCCAGTCTATGATTTCAGAAGCCTTGTTGCAACCCCACCTAGCTATTGAACTTTGAAGCAAGAACTTGTGGAACGAGACTTGTTGCCTATCCGATGACGCGAGAACTCTCTTCATTTTATGGTTCAGTGGTCTAGTGGTTATGATTTCTGTCTCACAATATATGTAACGCATTAACCGTGCGCACAGAAGGTCCCCAGTTCGATCCTGGGTTGAACCATTTTACGTTTGTTTGACCGTCCCAGCGGCCTGGGTTATGTGGCTGGCCGCTTAGGACATTCAGTCTATCTACCTCACGGCATCTCATCATGAACTGGGTTCAAACATAAAGATACATCTATCTATGCTGCTGCGGATGTCACCTCATTTTTTCACAGGGTTAACCGCTGCCGTTGTCGTACGAAACCCTTTGGTATGAACCTAGCGATAGTAATCAATAGAATCAACTGCGGACAAGATTTGGGTGCGGCAATGAGGTACTATATGAAGCTGCCAATTAAAAGAGATGTGATGCCCACCACCGACTCAAATGCCTTCTAATCATGCAGCCGTACAACTTCCCTTGTGGTACCACCAGCCGTTCAAGGCTATCTACATCTCAACGAGGCTTCTCTCTCTCATTGCATTACTCCCGTTCTGGACTGTGCTTTACACCGTGACTTCACGTCCGCGCAGCTCATGGAGTTTAAGAGAATCTGTAATGGTTCGCCTCCTACGGCAGTTGATAACTCTGGTTGCAGATACTGGTATCAGTCCACTCAGCACTGATAAAACTCACGAAGTTCCGCAGCACGAGTTGAAAGAATCAAGCTTCATCTGGATTTCGCCTGCAGATTCGGACGCTGTTCGTGGTCCTGCAGTGGATGAGCTGGTCAAGCCAGTGCGGATTCCGGGATATGTATGGCCGAAAGGGAGAACCCTTGATGAAGACAATTCAGGAGGGTTTGTGATGTTGTTCATTCACGGAGGAGGATATATGATGGGTAGTGGTCATGAATCTTTCCCGGAGCTCCGTAAGTTAATTTCTATGGCATCCAGTCAATACCACACTGATAACATTTTGTAAATAGACATCGTTCGTGAAATGTACAGGGTAAGTCTAAACTTGCATCGACGAAATTGAAAATAGTTAAACATGTACGTCTTTAGCTCTGCAATATTGAAAGCATTCTTTGTATGTCCCGTCGCCCTTTGTTCTATCTATTGGCATTAAAAGCTCGTGTAAAGCGCTCGATTACAGATTAACTCACGAAGCCTGCCATCCCGGCCAACTTCTGGATGCTCTTGCTGCATATTCTCATTTAATTAACGTTGCGAACATCGAACCATCACGAATCATTGTAGTGGGGGCCTGTGCCGGAGGTATGTTATTTGTGTTCCTTCATGCTTGCGTATACGTGCCGATAGAAATGTTGATTCTTTCACTCCAGGACATCTGGCTCTCATGTTATTAAGATATCTACATGATGAGAAATCATTACCATTACCTCGCGCTCTCATGATATTTTCGGTATGTTCAAAATACCAATTGTCTCCGTTATATACAATAATTCATTATCCTCTTAAATAGCCTATGGTAGACATGAGTAAGTGAATAATTTGGCATCTATAAACACAATCCCTGAATTCGCATTTTCAGCCATTGACGAAGAACTGCGAAATGACGTGACGAAAGAGCGGCCAAATTCTGCAATTGACGCTTTGATTACATCCTATATCGCAAATAGTAGGTTCCTCGGACATCATCCCAAAACTCTACTAGCTTCGCCGCTACTCTCAGCAAGTAAGTTAAACTTCCCTCTTATCTCTTCGCCTGACTGATGTATCTCTTATTTCCAGATCTCGCTCCTCCTGGATCATATCGTGGGTATCCAAAAACGTTTATTTCTGTAGGAGGATGCGAAATATTTGAACGGGAATGTGCGAACCTTGCTGAGATGATGCTTTCTGATGGCGTCTCCGTCACATTAGATGTACAACAAGACGCTGTTCACGATTTCTGGGGTTTTGGAGTCATCGTTCCCTCTAATTTAGCAAGGCTCAAACTTTCAGAAGCCGTCAGGGAATGGGTAAAAGATCTGTGAGCCTAGGAATTTGGACTGATTGCTGTAAATTTTATATACATTTTTTCAAAGAAAATTCAAGAGTCCCAAATTGTTAATAGCCTCAACGCTCAACCATTTTTGTACTTGTATTCTATAAGATTTTATATCACGTACGCCGATTTTTCCTGATCATCGTACAGTTACAGCTGATCCAAAAATGGGAGACGCAAAACGACGAAACATGCTCTAGGATTTTTGTTTACAGTTGGAGTGAATATAAGCGGCCTATACCATATCAGGTCGCAAATCCGAGCGTTAGGGCCAATTAGGACTCATTTCTGGCCTTTTATGGTATAGTCCTACTGTAGAGTTGTTTGGCTAACTCCAATTATAAATAAAAATCCTGGAGTGGAATTCGTCATTTTGTGTCTCCGGTTTTTGGATCAGCTGTAAACTATATATTTTCTATGTCAGTGCAGGTCTCAAGTTGTATTGAGAACAAGATGATAGATCTATATCAACTGAGTTGTTGTTGACTGACACGTAACAGCTTTTGTATCATCTTTAGGAAATCGCAAGCAGGACCATTGTAAAGTATATTTAGGCAGGCACAGTTTATAACTTTATGGACTATAACATAGCCATGTATATGATTTTACATCGATTTCGTCAATATAACTCTATTGCGTGAGGTTTTCCAGAGCCGCATAGAACGCGAGGCGCGATTCGGCTTTGATTCGGCTTTTAGCACCATGGCGCCACGCGACTACGTGATCAGAACGTCCCTATTTGAACTTGTTACTTCACTCACCCCACATCTAAAGTACAATAGTCCACTCTACACTCAATAGTCACCTCACCCTCGCCTACTATAAAGCACGAACTATGCCGTCGAAAATTCCATGGGAGAGTCTCAAGGCAGAGACTCTCCGTGCGATCTGCAGGGACCTTGCTAATAAAGCATTAAACCTGAAGCGGGATCAAATGATTCACTTCCTCGAAAATGTGGCTGAACAAGGGTGTAAGTGACGCTCAATCATGCAAAATTTCTCCTACTTGACTCTGTCACCGACAGTGGAAGTTTCATTAGGAAACCTTGAAGAGACTCAACCACCAAAACGTGCACCAAGACCAGCCGCTGCCAGCGCTACCTCGGAGAGCGCGCACAATACACGTTTCCAGGGGACGAAAAGAGTCCGTGTTTTCAATACTCGACTCGGGTTGTTGACGCGTCGCAAGGCTTCTAAAATCGCTGAAGAGAGACGTAAACGGACTCCAAGGGCCAAGGCCCCCAGAGACAATCTGCCCAGTAAACCTGGCAGGAGTCGAGAGATCTTTGCTGGAGTCGTACTCTCTCCGAGGCAGCGAACATTTGAACGCCGACAGAAGGATATTTTGATCAAAACAGAGATAGGAACGGATGAAGACAGAGATGAAGAGTCTCATGGGAAGAATGCAGAAGAATCAAGCTTGGCTGATTCTAATAAGGGTGAGTAAAGATGCGTTCTTGAAAGACGCTTTCATTTCGATCAAATTTTGGCATAGAGAATAACTCTAGAATTGTGGAGGATCCGCCAGCGGGCGTCGATGCTGCTAAGCCGGACGGGGAACATGGTGACGATATGGAAATGGAGATGCGCGATGTGTAAGTCGACCGTCGCCGATTGCCTGAAACTTCTTGTATTTGTTCCGTAAGTGGCGGTTTTAAATAACACGATCAAATTTCCAACAGTGGGTACCTTCGTCAGGTAGTTTCACTCTTGTTTTTGTGTACTGTAAGTGTCTTGTAATTGTTTCTGGCCCTTTATGCCATATCTCAGATGGAAAACGAAATGATGACTCGGACAATAAGTATGCGGCACGGTGATATAGAAGTTCTGCAGCTCATGTGGAAATAACTGGGTCCTATGCCACAAATGAAGATCGCCATCCTTAACCAAGCATCACGGCAAGATTATAAAGGTAATGGATCTACTTGTATATCTTCCAATTTAAAGGCTAATTATTTCTCATGGGACACTTCCCAGCTGATTTCGATCCAGCAAGTGTTCAGTGAACCACAAGTGAGGGTTCCTTTTGTCTGCCTTCCTACCCGCCCAATGCCATTCCGTCGTGGAGGACGTCCCTCTAGTGGACCTATTCGAGGCAAAACACAAGAAACGAAGGTCTATAGCACGAGATCTTCGACAAAGCAATTTCATGAAGATGAGCCATACGCTGAACCCAAATTTGGAAAAGGGACGAACAAACGCATGCACGCCACACCAAATTCCACGTCGTCGAGCACACTTGAGGGCAGAACAAAACGACCCAAACGCGAGCAGTCTCTTACTCGTGGTCTGCCGCAGAAATCCTTTGTAAATGAATTGCTAAAATCTAATGAAAAACTAATCACTATCAAAATACCGAAGTAAGTACTTCCCAGCCTTCCATATCAACCGACGGTTAATAAGTTCATGCCCGATCTAAGAAGGACTCACGCTCGAAATGTAGGCTACGATGAACTGTGTGTCTCCCCCAAATTTTCAAGGCTGTGAGTATGATCTTTCTGACCTTTAAGTATAGAAATATATCCGATACCAAAGATTCGACTGCGTTCAGAGGTGAGTCCGGCCATATTTGATTTCAAAATTCCGTAAATCCATCATTGAATCATTATAGATGGGACCTTCCGCAGCCAAAACTTTGAACAAGAGAGCTCTACGGTTCTGAACCATCATACAGAAAATTCAACCGGCACTGATGATTCACAACGCCAATATAAAAGCCTACCAACAGACGCAGAGACCTTACAAAGGCTACTTCATGAGGCAGTACAGGAGTTAGAGCATGCCAAAACATCTGTCCGTCGGTTACAGGAGGTCCAGAAGAATTGCCAAATGGAGAACACCAAGCTGTGTAGTGAAAATAAAGAGATGAAGACGAGAATCAACAACCTAGAAGATGGTCACCTAAGAGCGAGGGAGGATAGAGGATCTTCACACACAATCACGGCTGAAATCTGGAAGCCAGATTCATTCAGCGACTCGATTGACCAAATGTCAGAGGCTGATGTTAGGCAGATGCTGGAGAAACTGAACAATGATGTCGAGGAATTCTCGGACTGCGTGCTTCGTAGCGTCGCCAGCAGTCCTGTTGGTCGTTCTTCGATTAATATTCCCGACAAAAGTTCTACTGCGCCTGCTACTTTATATCTTTATCACGCCCTCAACGACCAATCTCTAAGCGAAAATAACAGGGCCTTTTTGCTAGAGTCCCTCTTCCATCACGAGATCATTATGTCATTACACTCGATATTCTTTGCGGCTCTAATAACTCCCAGTTCCCTTAACTGCGAAACTTGTATGGACATTGCTTTTGATACGGTCTTCCGCCTTGTATGTGATCAGCGTAAGTAACCAAGTTTGTGAAGATAGAAGTGAATTTGGACTCACCTCCTTCAACAGAAGATTGGTCCATTTCTCAACGTTGGCGCTCCATCAGTGCAGCAGCAATCTTTCGAGAGTGTAACGGCGATCCTAAATGGATGGCACAAGTGCTGGATTTACTAGGTCGTCTTTCCGCTATTCTTTCTTTGGCGTATAAGCAGCCAATTGAACGATTTGAAGGCCTGATGATTAATCATCAAGCCGAGTTGGTTGAGCTCTATGAGCAGGCATATGCACTGTCTGTGTCATGCAAACGAGATGTACTATCCATCCGCATGTCTGTTACACTCGCTCCGTCAAACGTTAATCAGCCACATAAATTCAAAAAGTTTAACCCCACTACTACACAAAGTGCTTGGCCGAATATGGGTGCAAGGAAAGGAGATATTATTCTAGGGATGTATAAGTGGGGTCTGGTAAAACAGAAACCCAGTGGCGAGGAAATTTGTTTAGTTCCTTGCCAGGTGGTGACTGACGCTCTCCTCAAACACATTCGGTGTTCCCGCGAATGAATATTAGTAGTTCCTGAAATATACTTGAATGTACAGTATATATAGTATACAGTGCTGGAGCAGTTCATACTTTGTTAGTACGCGTTCATCAGTGGATAATACGGAAAACAACGATTACTCCTCAGTCGAAACCCATAACGGTTGGGGAGTAATGTTCATTCCCCTGTGTGGTAATAAGTATTAGTAGGCTGTTAGCTTGGAGTGGAGTACGAACCTTATTATCTTTCCATCGTAGCCGAGCACTAATCTCTGGTTCTCCGAAAGCAATGCATATACGGAACTAATTTAAACTATGAGAAATATGAAGTTGGAAAATGAATCATCGGACTTACTTCGATGATTTTGTACTTTCGCCCAGTTGGTGATTTCCGATACTTCGCCTGGTCGTAACATTCTTGAAGATTGCATTTGATTGTACATATGTGTATGAAGTGTGGATTGAGCTGTCTTTGTCCCTTTTCTCCTGAAAGAAGATATTCAACAGATCTTGAGATAAGTAACATTTACATACCAGCACTTTTGATAAATAAGGGTGGCGATGTTCCAGTGAAGGCGTATATGGGAAATTCGAATTTATCGACTTCTTCATCATCTGTGCATTCTCGATGGTGCCATCCGCCAAACTCCTTTTTTGATCTAATTTTCATCCCCTGTGATGCATAAATGCGGATGAGATGTTTGATTTTTCAACCAATGTAAGAGGTACCAGCCTTGGTCACAATTCCTGCCCATCCACCATTTACAACGCAATCTCCTGTCGGATTGAAATACACTTTCCGACCTTCCATATCTGGATTGGTACTGTCAAATCGAATCGCTGTTTTCGTTCCATAATGATATTTGGCTATTCTAGATGCAACGCTGGAGTCCAAATGCCATGCTAATGCCCCTTCTGCGACCACTTTCATGTTGCCACCATCAGGCTTAATCACGATCACTCCAGCGTCCTTCGCCCATTTTTGTATCCTAGAAAAGACGTAGATGTTGCTCGCCAAACCACCGACAAGAATTACTTTCTGTTATCCAATGATGAATGGTACCTTTAGTTTGTGAGATACATAAGAAGTATGAGGCAAACTTACATTAACTTGTGCGCGGCTTTCGGAAATTACGGACTTCATTCCTTTAATAATGGCGTCTAAGGAAATATCGAAGAATTCCGCTATTTTCGTACTAAACAATGCTCTAAGTTCCAATTTTTAGAGGGAAGGTGGCTCCACTCACCCAGGAATTTCCAGGCGACCTCTAGTTATGTCAAGGTTTGTTGTAATGTGCCCTGCGACTTGTAACATCATAACTTTGTTAGGATCTTTGAACTCCAGAGGCAGTCAGCTCGAGCACATAGCAATTGATGTTGTAGAAGAAACACAAACATGACATTTCTTAGCTTCAAATTGTGAATTGATTTCAGATGGGTCGTCAGCATCATCGGCTCCTAATTGGTTTATCAATAGGCGCTCTTCGATATATTTCCTAGCAGATTCGTTTATAAGTACTGAGCCGGCGACATAACCTATGTGTACAGTGGATCAGCATAGAAGATCTTGATATTAATGAAACATACAATGAGCGGGGGTCAATTCCTCGAGTTGAAGAGGCACAGCACTGATAACCTGGTAACTTCTGACATCCACAGCAAACATGTTTTTAGACTATTGATGATATAAATGTGATGTATATATGTATCATAGACTTACGATATGTCAATAGTCCCACCTATGAGCGACGTGAGATCGAATACGTATGTTATGTTTGGAAAACAAAATTTACCTCCACAGTCGCAAATTATCAACTTTTCGTGTTCCTGAAGATGTATCGGGTATATAAGAAACTTAAACATAGCAGTCCGAACAAACCACTCGCCTTCAACCATTCACGGATCCGGCCTGTGTCAGCAGCATAGAGAACTGCGGCCTGACGTTCCTTTCGTTAAAAGGCATAATGGCACCTGCGAGGGTCCTTACCTCCGCTTCTGAAACGAACCTGACCTGTTGTGGGCTCTCAACGAGTCCAGAATTTATTGCTGCAACTCGCATCCTTTCTTGCTGTTCACTAAGCCAGCATCTCGGAGTGGTCAGAATAAGTGTCAGTGATAGTGAAAGCTTCCCCCATTTATCACCGGCGACCGCATCCTGCATATACTTCTGTAGACACTCTTTGATATACGATAGGAAGTCCGCAAAGATTTTATCAACAGTGATTCCCTGCGGCAATTCCGGAAAAACAAATTCTGGGAGAAGATGCGCTGGACGTAGTACTAACTTCCACCTGCAGAGAGTCGACAGATGTGTTGGTGAGCACGAACAGCTAGAATATTCATTTAATGATTTACATACCATTCCAGTTTCAGCCATCGATGCTCAGCCTCAGTTGTAGGCTAATATTTCCAGGCAACAACGTCAGTATCATTCGGCGTTAATATGTGACAGAAGAGTGAGACTTACCTCGGCTATATTTCTTGCCCCGAAAGCACGCGGCTTACGGGACTCGTCATAATACACCACCGAGGGCACCTTCGCGCTTCCTTCAAACTGATCAGGCCAACGAACAATCTAATACAGTTGATGAGCATTCCGTATAAATGATGAAGGTCTGGTAGACGCTTACCGACTCGAATTTAGGGATCTGGCCGGGTACTAGAATGCACCAAGATGCGGCTGTGAACGTGGTCCCAATATCTACTGACACGACGAGTCTCTCTTCCTTTCCTTTGTAAGGTTTACGATTAGGCGGCATTTTACACTTCAAAGTAGACCAAAGCAGCTTGGGGATGGATGAAGTACAAGATATAAGGGAAAAAAGTACGCGCCGCTGGATGTAAGAAAAGAAGACAGAAAAGCCGCAGTAGCCGTCAACTCGCCGTTGCAGTGTTACGGATGTATTTGCCACATAAAATTTAAACTTATTAAATGCAAATCAGATCTTTATACACGCACCGGCATTGGCTTTAGGTTTCTTGAATATTTGAAGTAAGCATATTTATGCCGTAAGTAGTTTGTAAGGGATTTCTGACCAGAGCTCCAAATAAGCAGATCTAACGGCATGAGCGCAATGAGAGATAGAATATTTTAAATTTCTGTTGTAGAATCAACCTCTACAAAATTGAACTTCGCGTAGTAGTTGCGAATGGGAGCACAAGCTCGTTGAAAGTCCTGACGTTAGCTTGTGTGGATGGAAGACTCTGGAAAACAATGGTAAACAATGGTAAACAAAACTAAAATACTTATGTAATTTATATGCCGACGCGTAGAATTTCATCATTAAACTTTGCTTTGACCGCCTGAAACTCAGTTACGTGCTCGGAGTATCCTAGTGTTCTTGATTCGCGCTACTACACAAAAAATGCCAGAATTCTAGCTTGAAAGTCGTATCAGGGCCATGTGTATACTCTTTCAATTGAATTGCCGTTGCTAATTGCGTTTTTCGGGTACAATGCCGTGGTGGATATGTCACGCGTGCGTGGGCCATGCCACATCGCAAAATTTATCCACATTTACTGCTTTTGATTGTTTTGGGAGTAAAACTCACTACACAGAAGAAAGGCACGGCTATCCAAACGGCATCCATTTCATAACCCATTATACATGAATAGATAAAAAAACTAATGCGACTGAGGGTATCTACGTAGCGGAAAACAAGAGCCAAACAAAACGAAAGTTCTCTTACACCTTCCCTTCATACTCTCAGACAGGCTGCTACTCCCTGCTCCGCTCTTTACCACTCTGCTGTGGGGGGAGCACAAACGCCCCAGAAACCGGACTCCAGCCATCTGCCGGACCACGTGCATCACCATGTATCAAGCTCGCAATACTTGCCGTATGCTTATGGCTCCTCCCATCTCTCCGCCCTCCCGACGGAACAGGGCCAACAGATGGCACATTACTAGGTGTAAAGGTCGATGTGCTGGTATGACCCGAAGAATTCGCACCAAACGTCACATTGGCTGGAGCAGGCGAGCGATACGTGATATCCACCTCGCCTTCATCGGAGCTCGCATCGAAATCGTCTGGGTCGTAGATGGTTTTGGTGCGTGGGGTTTCGAGGTCGTAAGTATCGTATTTGAGCCAGCCTCTTCCTCCACTTCCAAGGCGTGAGTAACCGTTAACGCTTCCTGGAGGTGCAAGTGCTCCAGCACCCTTCAGTTCATCAGGGAGGAAAAGGTAGAAGAATGCGATGGCGAGGCATGCACCACCGACGACGTCGATGAGGTAATGGTGTGTGAGATACATAGTTGCCCAATAGAGAACGCCGACGTATGTCCATATATATTTGGTCGTCTGCGGGAAGAAGTGCGAGAGGAACAGCGCTTCAATGGTTGCCCAACCTGCATGGAGGGAAGGGAATGCACCGAAAACCAAAGGAGAGTTAGAGAAAGTGCTGGTATAGCCATGACCACCGAACAGAGCATCGATGCGTGCAAGACCACCCGGAGAGCCTTTCATGCTGTAATTCGCTGGTGTCAAACCATGTATGAGTTCGTACCACGGAGGCGAACAAGGAAAGATGAGCTGGATAATGACGCCCAGGAGGTTCATGTATCCAATCACACGTGCCCAGAGATGTAGTGCTTCTTTGCAACGGAAGAGCCACAGAAATACGGCAACGACAAATGGGAAGATGAAGTGAATCACTCCGTACGGGAGCCAGGCAAGGATGTCGAGGATGGGGTGGGTGAAGCGCGTGAGGATGTCGGATATGTTAGCACCGTACAAGACGCTTTCTAGCGTAGGGAGAAGAGATACACGGATGGATGGTCGCCAAGATGCAGGGATAAATTGGCAGGTGTAGTATGTGATGAGCCACGCGAACACCGGCGTTGCGGGGATGAAGAATTGCGAGGTGAATGGGATGAGAAGAGCGATACCATACAGCAATGGGATGATAAGTTTTGCTGGGAAGGAAGGAACTTGCATTATAGAGAGCCAGAAGGTGGCGAGGATAATATGGAAGATGTAGATGCTGTCGGAGGCGGTGAATGTGTGAGATTGGAGACGTTGTATGGTCAGCGAGGGAGAGAATGATTTGTCTAGTCGGCCGACGGCAGAAACTAGGGCTGCAAAGATTGTATTGAGAGTTTGAACAAATCCATTGCGGGGGCGTATGAGAGTCATCTGTTGCAAGTGGCAATGGAGGCGAGTTAGAGGTGACAGTGACGAGGACGGCACCAACGTACTTTTCAACAAAGTATAGCTAGTTCTTTCCCTTTACAATCCTGCACAGATGATGGGTAATAGCTTCAGCTCGTAAAATGCGTAGTTCGTCCGTGTCGTTGGGGCGGCAGTTGAAGAAACCTAGGTTGAGTTTCGAGAGACGTAGCGAAGACAGAAGTTTTTGGAACCCAAAGAAGGGTGATCAGCTAAGCGATTCTTTGTTCAACACTGGATGAAACAGTGCTCAGATTCTGCGAGTGAGGGGGAGTTCCTTGCTCTTGAGCCCCTCAACGTGGGGTCCAAGTTGTTGACTGTGCAGTAGCCTGAAAAAGCTTCAAAACCCTACTCCGTCACGGCTGTTAGACGCTTGTCGCCCGTTCCGCAATCCCGAGATTCCCACTGTCGTCAAATCACTGGATGTCTTGCAGTCGTTTAAGAGCACGTCGTAGTCGAATGAAGGCGAGAGAAGAAGAGCGTTTACATCGAGATGCGGAGAAGCGGACAACGGCAGCGTGGAAGCAGGCCTGTCGCGCAGCCGCCGATCGTGCCAAGTTTACATCTGTCCCTCAGTAGCCGTCTTGAAGCAACGTGATGTCCTTTACTCTCGACCACTACCATCACCCACTAGCTAGCTACCAGCTATCTCCGTTCAAGGCGAGCTGAGGATGGTTCGATAGTCCAGGTGTCATGCTTGCTCAGCTAGCAGAATAGCAAAGCCAGCTATCAGCTATCTCCGTTCAAAGCGATGGCTGAAGATGGCTCGATAGTCCTAGAGGTGTCATGCTTGCTCAGCTAGTACGATTTGGACGCTTAGAAATGCGACATTCTACAAGCGTACAAAAGACAAGACCTTTCATCTTGTTTTGAGAAGAGAGCATCGAAATAGTTTTCCAACGCCTTCGTATTCAATAATGTCGATGAAAGCCCTCGTAACTGCCCCGGGCAACACCGCTGTTGTTGGTGATATGCCCATCCCAGAACCTGGTCCACATGAGATTCGGTGAATATTTGCGTTCCCTCTCGTCTACCTGTAAGTTCTAACCATTCCATTTAGAGTGGAAGTACGCTCTATCGCGTTGAACCCCGTCGATGCTCTATATGTGGCGCATCCCAGCGACGGGCCAGGCCGAATCGTGGGCAGCGACATTGCTGGGATCGTGAATAGTGTCGGTGAAGGCGTGCAAGGATGGAAAATCGGAGATCGGGTTGCTGGACTACTTCAAGGTGGTGAGTTATGAAGCTCGGTGTTACGAAAAGCAAATTTCTAATAGAGATACTTCCTACAGCAACGTCAGGCAATCCACGGCCAGGAGGATTCGCAAAATATGCTATCCTCGAAGCAGATTTGACCATTGGCATCCCTAGTAGTGTATCTTTCGAAGAGGCGGCGACTTTGCCTCTATGTTCGCTTACAGCAGCTCAGGTATATCACTTTACTTTTCACATCGGTATCCTATTCTAACACCCACTCAGGCTCTGTTCATCCGCCTTCGCCTCCCCGCTCCTTTCCCAAGTCCATTTACCTTCCCCGTCCCAACCGAACCACCTGCCGTCCTTATCTACTCTGCATCTACCTCCCTTGGCCTCTTCACTGTCCAGCTCGCCTCCCTTCTCCGTACCGCCTCGGGTGATCCATACCGAATCTACGTCACCGCCAGCCCTCGACACATCCCGCTTCTCACCTCCCTTGGCGTACCTGCGTCGCATATATTCGACTACCGTTCCCCCACTTGGGTGGAGGATGTCAAAAAAGCATCTGGAGGTATAACACACGCGGTAGACTGTATTTCTGAGGATGATAGCACTGGAAGGGTGTCAGAGACGTTTGTTGAGGCTGGGGGGAACCTCGCGGTTATCAGGAACGCGACCTGGGATAAGGACAAAGTAAGGCCCAACGTTGAAGCGCTTTATGGGGCTGTTTGGTCCGGTCTGGGTTATGAGCTTCAGTACAACAGTAAGTGTTGAATTCTAGCAACCAATCACTAAATAACGCTGTTTTTCCTTTTACCAGACAGAATTCTCCCCGCATCCCCGACCTGGCGTGCCTTCTCTGTTGCTTTCTTCGCGTGGCTTTCAGCTGGTGCACCAGATGACGCTACTCGGTTCCCTATTGCCGCTAATCCTGTTCGTTTGATGCCTGGGGGACTGGAGCGGGTTGCAACCGACGGATTTGAACTTCTTGGAGCCGGGAACGTGGTATCTAGGGCCAGGGTGGATGAGAAGGAGGAGGAGAGGGAGTGGATGAGGCCAATTTCAGGGGAGAAGTTGGTTTATAGGATTGGGGATGTGTGAGGAAAATTGATATAATACTGTAGGTATATTGATTTTGAAGTATTGAGTGTTGAACTGATGAACTTGATTCTATAGTTAAATTGAATTGATCGTTTGGCTCGTCAACAAATTGTAACTAAACTGTTATAATTAAAAGGTCGCATTTTTGGTTTAGTGCAATATTAAACCTTTATGCTGCAGTTCATTATTAACAGCTTCTTTGCGAGCTGTCTCTACGGATGGTAGACTACTAATTTTTCCTCAGATCTGGTGGCGGAGAATATTGAATTGCTCTCTAGGCAAGTTCAAGTTTCGTATCATTTGAATTGGATAGCCACGATACATTACAAACAAGCATTGAGCTAAACAATTCACGCAGAGTTCAGGACAATCCCCAATACTATTGACTTCCGAGTCCCCCACCTTGACCTGCGAATATAAGTATCCGATTGGGTTCTTTAATACACGATGAGTCATGGTGTGTTTTCTGTGACCACGTTAATCAAGTTTAAACGTTAGTTTACACAAGTCTAATAGCCTCGTGAATATCAGCCTCGGCAAGGGCTCCGGCCACCCTTTCTCTCACACATGGCGCGGACGCTCCCTCCGCCGTACTACGTAGGCTCGCAGCCTCCGACCGAATTTTCTCGAACACTCGCTTGTGTTTTCGTCGGCTTACATATATTGCAGGGAGATGAGAGGCCCGCTCAGTCTCGTTCTGACGCTCTCGCTCCCTAGCCTCAGCCGTTCAGTAGATTCACAGCACTCACATATCGCGCTACCCACCCACCACAAGTCCCTAGTTTACGACCAAATATCTTCTCATTCCTCTTCACCAGCTACACCACATTAGACTAGTAGTACGGTGTGCACGTCCATGTAGCTAGCAAACTGTCCTACAATACGAATTCAATCAAGCCCTGCTGCTGTTTCCAGAGCAGGGCTGTATCCGCGTACATCCCGGAACCGCTGAACGGCTGACACAGGCGATTAGTTATGAAAATCGCTCCTTGTCATGCATTGTTGACTGCTGTTAGCTAACAACAGTAAAAGTATTTGCGATGGCTTGGCTTCATTTGCCTATTCTTGCCTTCAAATAACGCGTACACATCACCATTGCATTTTACTTAGTCTCCAGATCCAGAAATGTATCAATCTGCGGGTTCGAACTCTGTGTATCCGTACTGGCAGTAGATTGAGATATATATATAGAACGTAAATTCTATGTGATTCAGAGGAGTACAATGGACAGGACGTAATTATCATAAAAACATAAGTATCGAATAATCGGCTTGAACATTAGAGCAAGGCCATCCAGGTGTTAGCGTGCGTCACAGAGTAACCGCCAATCGTTGGTCGCCGCGGACGTCATCCACTTCTCATGAAGGGGACATTGGAGGCATGGAGTTCACCTTCCTCATATGAGCAGATCGATTAGTAGTACTGCTTGGTGCCAATAATGGTTCGTGTATAGAGTGTTCAATAGTTGAAAAGCACAGGAAACTCGGGCAGGGAGCGGAGCAAGGCGTAAGTAGTAGGTCATCGCTTGGTATCCATATTTTCTAGGAGAGCTAGTACTTCAGGCATGGGCGGTCGCAACGCATAGGCAAAGTTCCAACAACGATCAAGCATTGTCCAGAAACTTTCAGCATCCTTCAGCTGGATATCGCAGCACGATCCCCTCGAGGGCTTTACACCTCGAAGGATGTCCACAGTGACAGCATGATCATTGGTTCGGTGGGGGTATGGGAGCTGCCCGGTTGCAACCTACAAAACCTGTTGAGTTTGGGGTTCATAGAGAGTATTAATGACGCACCTCGAGACACACAGAACCAAAAGCATAAACATCGCTATGAGTCGTTATCGGAGGGACGTGACCATCGTCCTCCACCAGCGCTTGAACCAGTTCTGGAGCCATCCAACGTGTTGATCCAGCAAAGAACGACGTGCCGATGTTCACATCCTCCGACATATCTTCCATGACCTGGGATAGTCCGAAGTCTGTGATAATGGCATGCCCGTGTTCATCGATGAGTATATTCCCCTATAATTAGAAGGTTAATTGATACGTGCGACCCAATGAAAGTGGCACGCATACCCCTTTCAGATCGCCATGCACCACAGTAGGCTTGAAGGTGTGGAGGTAGGATATTCCCGATGCAACTTGGATGAGCTGGAAGAGGAAACTCAATACGATAAGTAGCGAAACAGACGAAGTAACATACCAACTTTAACCTATTCACGGTAGGGTTCCTCTTTACATATTGGCAGATTGTCCCATTATCACACCACGGAGATACCATCCCAATGCTATTAGGCGATTGGATTAATCCGTAAAGCTGGCTCACGTTACGATGGCAAAGCCTATGCCATGCAACAACCTCTGCCGTAAGACGCTAGTTTCGATAACGATGAGTAAATGAAACGAACGTAGGAGACACAGCATACCTTGAGAAACTTCTCTCGGACGTTCTGCACCATGATCTGCCTGAGGAACTTCAGAGCCACCACACGGGGCCGCCTCTCAACAGGATCATTCCATATTCCCTTCCATACATCAGAGAAAGACCCATGTGCAACAGCTGCCCCGCCAACCCGCTCCACCTCATCTGTCAAATCCGTCAGCTGGAGACTGCCCTTCACCACTAGGGTCTTGGTTACCGTCTCCTGCAGGAACTTCTGTCGACACCGCTGCTTCAGACGACTGTAATCTTGATGCTCTTGTATCCAGCGGAACTCGTCATATGAAGCGATTGACAAAGCTACAGTCCGAAGATTGGCGAAGTATAGGTGGTGCGGGTACGTTTGAAGGACCATGGCGTTTCGAAGATGGACGTCAGAAGCTGATTCGAGACCAACGTCAAGCCAGACGGTGGAGCGGCTTGTTTGACGATACGTTGCTGTGGATGAATAGTGTTCGCCTGCGGTACCAAGGATGTATAATGCGAGAGTTGGAAATACTGGGAAGAAGAGGTCACAGCATTCACTATGCAAAACCTACATGAGAATGTCTACAAGGAGACAGAATTCGGGCCACTCACGGATCCTCATCGAAACCCTCATCCAGCGTCCCAAAGCAACAATCAGCAAGCATGAACTCCTGTTCTTCCGTTGCAATACCGATGCATACTTCCGCTTCACATAACCGCCAGCAGTACATTTCCATAGCATCCTGGAATGTGTCGAGGGAAATGTTCTCAGGGAGATGCCTCTCGGGACGTTGGCGTACAGAAGCTTCATCAGTCGACGAATGTTGGAGAAATGCAATAAATCCACGAAGGATGTACCGCCTGCGGACAGCAGCCATGATCGGGCGATATACAGTGAAGATATTTCCATCCTGGGGGTGCTCTTCTGCGGATTTGTAGACCGAATGAATGGCATCGCGATAGCCAGCGCTATTACGGAATCGTAGGAATACAAAGTACTTCCGTAGGACTTCCACGGCTTTGCGGTCGAATGGGAGGGACTTCTTGCTAGTATCTCCAGTCCATTGCGTTCTCTGGAGCAGATCTGTAAGGGCTTCTTCGGCTTCGCGTTCTAGTTGGTAGAAAGCACGATCAGCTTTGGAGAGCACGTTGCGAGTTTCCAAGTCGAGAGAGCCATCATCGATATCTTGAAAGACGAGTCTTGAGGTTGCGGGAATCTCGCTTGTTTGGATCAATTCGTTATCATAAACATCGTATATATGAATACGTGGCTGTCGAAACTCTTGATGAGTAGCACTGAGTAAATTGAGCGATGCCATTAATGGGTTGAATTGATAAGATGACGAAGGCACTCACTTCTTAGAGAGCCAGAACTTCCACAGGAACTGGGGGAAATGCTGAGGTATCGCAATTGACATCCTAAAGAACAAGTCATATCAAGATCTAACTGAAAGTGATGCATAGCTGCATGAGAACACATACCGACACAGCTAGCGGTGGTGACTCGTGGGTTTATACGGGGTTCGCTCTCGGAGCATTCCTCTAAACGATGAGTGTAATGCAAAGGACGTCACTGAGAGTAACGAAAGGTGTGGAAGCCAACAAGTGTCGTGCAGGGCAAAGGCAGTGCACAACCTGCACCGCGGGAAATATATGGCTTAGAGTTCTGGGGTGCGTGATGGACGTTGTTGGCAGCTAAGATCGACTTAAAAGAAGCGCAATTAAATGTCTGTTGATCGAGCAGGCATTGCCTCAGGAGGAGTTGGGGGAGGGGATGTGTTCACAGAACCGACGCGGCTGGGGATGAGGTTAAGTACTTGCGCAGATCAATGCCCGGTACCTGATGCGGTCATAGGTGCTATTTGAAGCCCCTTTGCCTGCTACCGGCACAGCAGAAAGTGGAGTTCGGAAGACAACGGAGCGACAGTTGTAGATAGACATCCAGATTCACCGAGGAATACGGGTATGCAGCCCTGTTTTGGTCACCATAAAAGGAAAATTATGAACGCTGGTGGAGTAACTGGGGACCATGGGGTCTTGTTTAACAGTTTGAGACAGTCGAAACTGCATGGGACCTTCCCTGGAATGACATGGGCTTTAGGTCTAGAACAATATATTTACAGCAGCAATAAACTCACACATGCTAACGACCTCTGCATGCTACAATATTGGGCAGACCGATGTCTACACACCATGGAGCATCAGTGCGAATCGGAAACGATACTGTGCATCCGGCGAAGATGCTTTATGATACGATACAGCTTCAATATTTTGTCCGTGAGTCCAAGCTCTCGCCTAGATCCATGGTGGCCGAAATCTAATGAATGACTCGTCACAGCTGCGACGTAGTGAGGTACACAGCTTGGTCAAATTCATCAAAAGTAGCGATGACATCATGAGCAACGATAGTAAGCACGAGTAAATAACGCGTCGCGCTACTTTGCGATGGATTACCGTCACGTCTTTTCAATTTATAAGTAAATGAATTGAACATAAGATTTGTATATTGACTCGGATATAATTTCGCTACTACCTCACAGGTTAAGGGCTATATAAAAACATTCTGTAGTCGTGTCATATCAGATATGACAATCCGGCTCTATACTTGTATAGTCAGTGTAAAGTCATTCCACATCATCCGCGTTAATGTGGTCATTCAACTGAGGACACTCGCACATAACTTTCACTGTTGGCCTTTTACTAAGAGTAGCGCTCCACCCATCTGTCAATAATTCCCATAACGAATCAGAGATTCGGCCATGCTCATCCAAATCGCGTGTGGGTCGTTTTCCTTTTTTGACGAGACCCGGAATATGCGTTGGGTGTCTCCCCTTCCCGTTGATACTTAAAGGAATATAGTCCGTCATAATCTGTGAGTGCAATGTAAGAGTGGCAAATAATATCAGCGACTATTGTAATAATTCTCACCTGGAATGCGAGCAACGAGAAGGAATAAACGTCGGATTCCTTTGTAAACATCCAAGACCCCGGTTCTTTATCGCCTGTGTCTTGGAATAGTTCCGGGGCCATGTACTCACCACAACCAAGCATAGCTGCGGTCATGTATCCGTCAAAATCGAGTACAATTGACCTCCCAAAATCGGCAAGGAGCGCGGTGCCATCGTTGCCGATCAATACATTGTTGGGTTTAAGATCACCATGGATGATAGCACCTTCATTCAAGCCTGTATGAAGATAGTTTAATCCGCTGGCAATGTCAGCAACCTACACCAAAATAATTAACGAGTATTTTGGAAGTCATTAATTCCAACGTACAAGCCTTGATCGATTCGCATCGGGGGTGTTATTCAAATACTGAATAATGTGTCCGTTGAGGAGCAGAGGACATATCAAGGACGTGGATGGGGCTATGTCTTTGTTTTTCGACCATCCGTAGAAAGGCTATGAATAATTTAACTGGGTTGCTGACTATGTACCAGAATATTAAGTGACTAGCGAAGCGTACCAGAATATTTTTATGCTTCAGGCTGCACCAAGTATGTGTTTCGCGAACAAGTCGCTAGAAAGACTGCGTGTTACAGAGGAAAATGTGATTCCACAGCCTTGACTTACTCGATTAGTTTCCTCGATCTTGTCATCCAGATGCCCCCCACGATACACTTTGATCGCAACAAGAATCTGAATCGAAGAATCGATATCAATCAACTCGGCGACTGATAGTCTGGGAGGTGACTTACGGTCCCCTCTTTTCCAAACCATTCACCTCGATAGACATCGGTTGCTCCGCCGTATCCGATGGTAGCTCGAGAGGCTAATTGTATCTTCTCATTTGTGAGATCCTTGAGATAAAGACAAATAATTAACGTCGTGTATTCAGAGAGAACGAAGGAATGAAACGACCCTTCCTTTTGGTATTTTGCCCTTGATGTGTGATAGAGGCAGAGCTGGACTGGTCATATCGGAGGGGGACATCTCTGGCTCTGTAGGGCTTGCAGTCCTTCTTCGACTTTTAAGAAATAAGACCAGCGCCAATTCCCGATCACAAGCTTTTTATAAATTCCATGCGAGAGATGCACGATGAGAGCACACATCTATTTTTATGGTAAGACTGAACCTGGAAAGCTTCTCAAGTTCTACTGATGTTGAATCAATAGAGTAGGATAACACTCGCGAGTTTCAATAAGGCGCCGAATGTAAGACAAACGTAAGGCGAAAGAAGATATTAATAAAATTCTAAGCCACGGGGTTTTCAGCGACTCGGAGGTGATAATTGTGACGATAGCAAGTAAAGAGGCTCTTACCAAGTCAAGTAGGTGGAGCTAAATCTTTGAATTCGAAAGCGCGACCATCTGCCAGTGGTGGCGTGAATATAGACGCATGTCGAAAGATCCGAGAACCAGGGTGATCATGGTTGAATCGTATCGCTGCAGAAGTAATACAGAATCTGCAAGCATCTCCCAAACTGTCACCAGATTTGAACACCCGTGCTCGTAGTCGTTGATAGAGAAGTAAATGTATGGGCATCAGCGAGAAGAATAAACATACACAAAGAGTTTGCACAGCGTAATTATATTATGAACGCTCAGAGTCAGTAATTATGGCTAACAAGCAGAGAAAAATCGCACAAGTACGCAATTCCGTAACGGAGAATTATGACGACTATGGGGCTTGCAACTGAGGACAAATGCAGAAGCTCTGCATCTCGGGTCTCAGCATAGGATCAGCCTTCCAGCTTCTCTCCAACAAATCCCACAGCCCGTCGGTGACACGTTTTTCCTTATCCTCTACACGTCTTGGGCGTTCTCCTTTGCGGATACGAACTGGAACCTGTGTTTTAATAGGTGGTTTTCCTCCCCTACTGAAAGGGTGATAGTCAGTTAGTACCTAAACGTACAATGCTATTAGCCCGATGACAAGCCAATACTTTACAATAAACGCGACTTACTTGGAAGGCGACCATTGCGAACGCATAAACATCTGTTTCCATTGTGAATTTGGGTAAGCGAGCGCTTCGCTCCTCAGCACCATCATCATCAATATCAACCTCATCATCAATAGGGTGCAATTCTGGCGCCATGAATTCAGCACACCCAGCAAAATGCGAAGTCAAGTAACCCCCGTATTCGAGCACAATAGACCTTCCAAAGTCAGCAACGAGGGCGTTACCATTATCGTCGACCAGAATGTTGTTGGGCTTTATATCACCATGCACGACCTTGCTATTATGAAGGAAGTGTAAGCCATGGGCAATATCAGAGACCTGAAAGCTATAATGAGATGATGTTTGATTAAATAATTGAAAAACATGCAAGTTTAGCTCGATCTACAGTCGGATATTTGTGCAGGTGCAGGTAGTCCAAGACGGTCCCATTCTTACAGAAAGGCGATATCATAGTTGTACACTGGTCGTGCCCCGGGATTGCCGTTGACCATCCAAAATATGGCTACATTTTTTTTATTGAAAAAAAGTATAAGTGGTAGGCCAGATTAAATATGCAAGAAATAGTGACATACGTGAACGTTGGGATGCCATTGGGCGCTAAACCACGTATGCGTTTCTCTTACGAGCCGCTGTTGTAAAATTAAATTTCAACAAAAAGAGTGGGTGGATGGAAGTCTTGTGCATACACGATGGATAGCCTCGATATCTCTATTCAGATGACTCCCGCGTGGAACTTTAATGGCGACTTTGACCTAATATACGTCTATAAGTAGGGCGACTTAGAAAGGAGACAAAAAAAGTCACTTACAATCCCTTCAGGTCGGATCCATTCACCCAGGAAAACATCATTATCAGCCCCATATCCAATCGTGGTTGAAGAAGTAACTCGAATATTGGAGGTAGACAGGTCCTTTCAGGGAAGAGTAAGGTAGTCGGTATCCTGGTTTGGGCATTTCGGCGATTAAAAATAGAACCCACCTTTCCTCTCGGGATTTTATCGACTACTGAGATGAAAGAAGGGAGCGGAGTTAGAGGAGGAGCATTTGCCTGAGCCATGTTAATTCTTGCTTTTGACTGTGCTATTTCACGCTACCTTTATACTTCACGGGCAGCGCCTGCGGGTGTTCGAAAAGAATCAGTCAGATGATCACCGCGAGTTTCTCTCAGTAACTAGTGAGAAGTAAACATTTTTTCCAGCAACATAGCCCACCTAGCAGTTCTCAACAAACGCCAATACCATGTGCGCCATACGAGGATTTTGACGCCTGGTGTGGGTCGGAAGGAACGCTGAACACAGAGGCGATGTCTACGGACTTCGAATTCCTGGTTATATTCCAGGATAAGGGCGATAAGGAGAAGAACTAGCGGATAAACGAACTTTGGGCGGCTGGTGAAGAGAGTTTCTCAAAATAACGTACAGCACGAGATGTGGGGTGTCATGGGACTGCCCCTTAATGACGGAACACTAGCAAGCAAAGCTCGGCTCCTCCCACGTTTACATCCTGCAGGAAGTAGTCTAGTATACGCGCCTACTTATATACATAGTTAGAGTCGACGAAGACGCGATTCGGTTATCTGCGGTTTCCTGTTTTTCGTGATTAGCAAAGTCTCTTGTACAATATAAACTTTCATGAAAACATTGTGATTGCGTATGCGTGTGTGCTTCTCTGGCGGCCGATGTGTATAGGAGCATGGTCGCCTTTGCGTGGAGAGTCTGGAGCTGCTAATGTTTGAAGGAGAACCAGAGATTTGGTGGCTCCAAGGACATTCCGACAAATTCGGGCTCGTATTAGAAAAATCATAAGTTGTATGGTCGATACAGCTCAATAGGGATGGAAACGGGTGTATGTATTTGCAAACGTGTGGAAACCTGCGACTTTTACAACAGGTCTCCTTGTTGAACCAATGCTTCGGTATACGATTGCAAAACCATCTGGCTTATGTGAGCGTCTCAAACTTTATTCGGACCCTTCGTGTGTCGTGGATGCTGGCAGGCAGAATATCACAAAGATTCCGAAGTCGAAGATGATTCTTCCCAGTGGCGCCTTTACGGGAAGTAGATTGAACGCCTGAGACGGCTGCATCCGTGCCTTAGAACGCCAACAATTACTCATGTTTTTCTACCCGTAAAGGTCTAGTGAAACAGCTGAAAATCGAGCGCCTGTGGTCTTGAGGTGGCTCCGATATCTTCAGGACCAGATATTGCGAAAAACACGCTGATTAGAGCGTCCGCGTGCATTTCAGAGGATATGAAACTGGAAGAACATAATTAATGTCTGGAACCTATGTCGGCGCCAGTGGGAAGACCAAAAAAAGAAATCGATCTTCCCGTCTCCAATACGAGCGTTAACAGTTTCATGCGTTTAACGATGTAGTTCTCGAACAGATGAAATCCATCGCAGTTATAGCTTCTCCAGATGGAATATCTAAATCTGTAGAGTGCCCTGCGACTCATCGAGGCTTGCTAAGCTGATAGATTTCATGGGAAGCGGACAGCGTTTAAAGGCCTTTAAGTAGCCAAGCAATTTCCTAGAAACGATTTAAAAAAACGCGTTAGCCACGCCTTGGTACGCCCAACCGTAGGTGGTACTATAGGAAATAAATCTCCTTCTTTGAAAACTGTGAATAATACGTGAACAGACTTCGGCGCGTCTTTTAGTCTTCTACGACATATCTACGACATACTCACAATTAAAGGTCTCCTGAGACGAAACGAATTCTTATAGAAATTTGATATTTTGATTTTTTTTTTTTGTCGTTGAGTACCGCTGCGTTAGCATTCGTCAAATTGACTTCGCGGGTTACAATACGCTGCTTAATCCGCCATACGCAGCGCAGACCAAGACTTTACGTGACGTCACAGTGGGGGGTAATATTTTTGAGAACGCCTAGGTAGGAAGCGACCGAGTCACCGCAGAGATTTCGCCGATTCTCGTACTACAATGATGCGTAAAGGATAGAGCAGCTTCGTCAGCCTTACCAAAAAGCTACCATCCAGATGTTGGACGGTCACGTGTGCACTCCATTCTTCACGTATAGATACCCATAGCAGGCAAAAGCGTTAGAAACCAACAGCACCAAAGAACGCGTCTTAGGAAAATTCCAGGCCGTTCTTTTAGGCTCTTTCCGCAATAAATTACAAATTTTCTGACCCTGTTGCTCCCCATCCCCAACGCTCATCTCCCACCCCACCTCCGCCACTTTCCCGCTAACTGCCCACCATGGTAGCTCTCATTCAACGCCCTGCCCCTACCTTTACTGCTGACGCCGTCGCTGACGGCCTCTTCACCGAGATTTCTTTGTCCAAGTACCTTGGCAAATGGTGCGTATTCTAGTTCTGTTGAAGATTTCATGCATTTGTCGTTTGGAACGACATGTTTGAGTAGGGAAACTGACGGAAATTGTAGGGTTATCCTCTTCTTCTACCCCATGTACGTGCAAATATAATTCCCCGTTTCTCAGCTTGCTGATCTTTTTGTCAAAACCAGGGACTTCACCTTTGTCTGCCCCACGTCAGTAATTTTGACACGTCAGGAGTAACAGCATGCCTAACAGTTGTCCAGTGAGATTCTCGCGTTCAACGATGCGCTTCCTCGCTTCCAGGACCTCAATACCGAGGTGTTCGGTACGCAACGCTTCGCTTTCGTCGACGCCTCTATCTTATGTGCCAACAGCTGTCTCTACCGACTCTAAGTTTTCCCACTTTGCATGGTCGACCCAGGCCCGCAAGGAGGGTGGCCTTGGACCTGATCTCAAACTCCCTCTCATTGCCGACAGGAACATGCAGATCTCCCGCGACTACGGCGTCCTTCTCGAGGAGGAGGGTGTTGCTCTCCGCGGTCTCTTCCTCATTGATCCCAAGGGTATCCTGAGGTGCGTTACACTTTCTTCCCGTTATACATGATAGTAATAGCTAAAACTTAGGCAAATAACCGTCAACGATCTTCCAGTCGGTCGCTCTGTCGACGAGACCGTCCGTCTCGTCAAGGCCTTCCAGTTCACTGTATGTTCCACTTTCTCGGTCAATGTACTTTCTCTGACCATGTGTATAGGATAAGCACGGCGAAGTCTGCCCCGCCAACTGGACTGAGGGTTCCCAGACCATCAAGACTGACCCTCACTCCAAGCTCGAATACTTCTCTACCGCCAACGCTAGTAAAAATGGGACTGCGAATGGTACGACGAACGGAGATCTTCCGAAGAAGCGCCCTCGCACTGACTAAACTAACTTCGACAAAGTCTGATCATTCTGTTCAATGTCTTGCAAACAGTGTCGTGTACCTCGTATTTTCCCATCGCGTTCCGAACTCCAATTCGCACCTCCCCTCGCGCGTCCCTTAGACATCATTTGGCATCGAACAGAAACGATTAGAACCTAGAGTCCTAGAGTTGGCGAGTGTCTCAGTAGATGAAGATAAACTTACTACATAATTAGATCCCACCCACTATTCAACTTTCCCGTATTGCTACTTACTTATGGCTTATATAGTTCACCTTATTCCACACCTGTATATATTTTGGCACTTGCTTGACACGTAATTACAGTGTTAATCTGGTGTGCTATTTCAGTCGGGCGCTCGACGCGTCAATAAAGAAATTGACGTGTCTCCTGTTCGTCGCTGCCGTAAACGTTCCCACGGATCGACAGCTTCTGTCACCGCCTCACCGTTTGACAGGTCCGTTGTGATTGACGTTCTCAAGTCCTTGACAGAGACTTTCAATCTGATTCATCAACTGAGAATGCAACAAAGCCTCTGTTCATCTACGTTCATGATACCGACTCAAGCCTACAACTTAATCTCACTGGGAACTCAATGTCAGTGACTGCGGTTGCCATACAGATCTAATCGGACATGTTGGGGTTCGGTATGTGTTGGTACCTCAATGGATTGTACATGCATACGCTTGCTGAATATACGATTATGGATCTCCTATGGACATTGGCAGATATTGGCATCGCTCTACGCTGACCAGGACGGGATGAAGTGGGATGAAGTCACCGTTATGTTCAAGTTAATTCAAGCTCAAAGAACAAGAACTTGGACTGAGATAACTAATCGAGCGCAAGTTTATCGTTTAATAGAGCTCCTGACGACTCTGTACCGCTAGTTAGGACGCCGGTAACAACTTCTGTTATGCGTTTTAGCGAGAACAATGGCCAAATTCCTCTCTGTGGCATTGCTGCGACCATGAGGGTCCTAAAGAGTTGCCTTTTGGGGAATGTCTGTATGGGCCAGCTGCCCCCGTTTTGACCGCCGCTGAATCTACGTATTGTTCTCCAGAATGAGAAGCAGAAGTACTGTTGTTGGCGTACGCCTACTGACCACCAGAACGACGTACAAGAGCAGCGCCTACTCTTGTTCTTGACTTCAACCATACACACTTGATAATCTTATACGCGTCTCTCGTCGAGCACAGCTGCGATTAACACCATGGCATTTCCTCCCACTTCCGTACGCAATGTACCACTACCACTACCCCGCCAAATTCCTCTTCTCTCGCGCGAGATTGTTGAAAAGCATGCAACGCCCCAAATCACAAGATTTACATATAACCAAATGATAACGCAGAAAGACGAGTTCCTTGTGGACTATCGTAAGGTTAGCTTCGCCTTCATAACTTGTGCCCACTTACTCATACTAGTTTTTGCACTCTAGTTCTATAGATTGCCGAGCGACTACACGACTGTTCAGGTTGTGCAAGCTCTCTGCGAGCATCAGGGCACAGTACCTGCCCTTCCAATCCATATTATCCAGAGTACTGTCCTCGGTCCCATAATAGTAGGCAGAAGTGAGGAGTACCATAGGCGATTGGAAGAGGAGAATAGACGCGAAGAGGAGGAGGCCGACCGAGCCAAGAAGTTGCGAGAGGAAAGAGATGCTGCCAATAAGCTAAGATACGGCAACTTTCCTACAGAGCGTTTCCCGTCCCCTTTCGATGAGTTTTCCGAGAAGGACGAGGAACCTCCAGAGTTTGAGGAGGTAGAGTCAGAGGACGGCTCCTACGTCGAAGCCAAGCGGAATAGGTTAAAGATCGTGTTTCCGCCCGAAGGACGGCTTATCAAAATCAACGATGATGGGACTGAGGAGCGTGCCGACCTGGGTCCATACTGGATTGAAGACATGCTCGCCGGCGTCGTGCAATCTAAACACGAGGCCGAGGAGGAACTGGCTGAAGCAAAGCTGGAGGTTCGCGAGGCACTCGCAGAAATTACCTCGCTCAAACTGCAGCTTGACGACGGCTTGAAAGCCCAAGCCGTCCTTCTTGATGACTTGGAGAAACTGATTGGCAAGAATGCACGAGCCCAACTCGATGAATGGGTCGATCTTCAAATGGACCTCATTGCAAAGAAAGAAACTCAAGAGGAAAACGTGATCAAGAACGACGAAAACGCTCCAGATGGTGGCGAGGATTCTCCCGAAGATAATGATAGTACCTATCAGGACGGTGACGACGCTTCAGCAAACAACCAGGGTGCTCCCAAGGACAACGAGAGCATTCCCGGGGATGAAGATGACCTTGAGGACAATAAAGATCAGCTACAGGATGACGTCTCCGAGGCTGATGTGCCCACTCCAGACGAGCATGCTACCGATGAGAAGTCGGGTGATGGCGAGGATGTCGCGAGGATGTATGTGCTTTCCCTTTTATCTTCTTCCCAAATCTCATAATATTTCTAGACAAACTGGCATTGTTCAACGGACTTCCACGAAGAGGAACAAGCGCCCTCACGACGAGCAGGAAGAACAAGACCATGGGCGCCATCCTTCAGACGACGCCGACGACGATAGTGACACCATTCATGACCTGCCGTATTTTGCGCACCGTCACAAGCGCTCAAAGCATGGCATAGTTGCTGCTGATTCACTGGCTGAGATCACTCAGGTCGCCCAGCTTCTCCAGCCAGGCGATTCTTTGGAATCGCAGCCCGAATTTACTTCTGGGTCAGGGCCCCAAATTGCTGTATCCTCCTCGCTGTCGACGACTTCCGAACCGCGTTATGCAGTTATGCGCTATCGTTCAACAGCACCATCTATATCTCCTCTGTTACAGCTCCAAATCGCTCGAATTACTCCTTCATCCCCTCCCTCTCCCAAGCGACAGCTTCGCTTAGCCGTACATGCGGGACCTCCAGTTTCTCCTAGTCCTCCGCGCAAACGTGCTAGAGACGAAGAGGCAGAACCAATCGACAGTAGTGGTAGCTTCACTCTTCCAAGGAATAAAAGGGCCCACCTTGCAATTGAAGCATGTGTTCCAGCTAAAGAGACACGAGTTGCCCTTGCTCTTCGCACAGAGGTCGCACTTCCAGATGCAGGAATCGCTCCTATCTTAGACAATGCAAGATCCCCTTTGCCTGGCTCGGTATATTGGAAAGACTATGCTTTCTCAGGTGACAACACCAGTGATTCCGATTTTACTCCCTCCGACGATGAGCGCGAGGAAGACGAGTGCTCAAGTGATAGTGTTGACGACGATGACATCGACGGTACATTGGCCAGGGAAGTATGCTGTGACCATGTTCCACTCGATGATGTTGTAGGTTATGATGAGACGGATGAATATACGCCGCCTAAAACTGAACTCGTGTTCAACATTGATCCTGCCACCAAGGAAGGTGTCTGGTCACAAGTTCCTACCAGATTCATTTCGGGTTACCATTTCGTGCCGGCAAAAGATCATCGTACCATTCCTCACTACTTCCCTGGAGTGAGCGCTAAACTGACGAAGGAAAGCAATTGGGATCCGTTCAGTACCCCTCCTGCTCCGAAACCACCTGTACACCGTCCTGCACCACTCATACGCGATTTGCGTCATATCCGCCAGAGATCTGACGGTGTAGTCGAAGCCTATACTCCCCAGGACGTACCCGGGTATGATGCGCACATGGAGAATATGGAGAAGCAGGCCGCCGAACGTCGTGCTAAGGAGCCAGACTATACCAAGATTATCGAGAAGCTTATGCAGGTTCACGAGGCAGAGCGTCCTTATCCTGCTTATTTCGACGATGAAGAGTTGGTTGACTGAAGTTGAGGCGTGTTGGTATCAGCCAGGTTGGAGAGGCTTAACTTATGAATATTTTTCTGGCCATTGCTCTTGTTGTATTGGTACTTGCACTCATCTCGTTATTGAATCGAATCAAACTCCGAGGATAATTCTATTTAGAGGTCCACTCTCAACGAGCGTCCCTTCAATATTTGTAGTTGTTATCGAGAAACCTGGTTTCGCTAACTTTTCTACGTGGGAGGTAGGCCATGTTCTTTGAACCCACCTTTGCTCACTGTACTCACTTAGATAGGTAATAAATCCAATATTGCACTGAATAAAGCTAATAGAATAACTGAAAATCAAGAACGGACAATGTGGTTAAAGAGCAGCGAGCGACGGTCTGCGGACGACGGCGATTACGGCCGGTGTTCAAGTCTGGAGTCACTTAGCCTCACTTAGCTGAGCAACATGTCACTTAAGGGTGGCTTCTGAATGAAATTATCCCACTTCGACAGTTCCTTTTTAATCTCTTTAGAAAACATGAGATGATCTATCGGATGTGTCTACGAGAGACATACCTAAGCCCAAGGCGTTGAAGTTATAACAGCTCATGCGAATCCGAAGCCATTTATTAGAATACGAGGAAGTAAATGAAATTGGAATCAATGTTACATTCATAACACGTTACGATATCGGTAAAACAGGCTACGGATCGTTACACTGGCTGTTCTAGCAAGAGCCAACAGCTGATGAAAACTGGCAAGCACTATATCCGTCGCCGCTGCAAGAAGACATTAGAAAAGTGTTCCCAGGTATGATATGAACTCATCTCACCATCCGATCTTTGAAGGTTCAGAACCCTGGTTAACGCCTGTGTATGTACAGCACACATTGGCACTTGAAGGTTTGCCACTGGTCTTAATGTTGGAAAGAGTAGCAGTGTCTCCCCAGTTGGTGTTGATACCAACACCTTCTGATCCCGACTTCAAGCAGACCTAAAAGGCATCGACTGTTTATTCAGATACTTAGATAGACTTAGATAGAAACATACGTTGTTGACTGTAACATGGCGTTCGTAGTGGGTAGCACAGTTACCGCATGCACGGTAGAGCTTGCCTTCAAGTCCCAATAAATAATCTACTCAGGTTGATGTATGGATTAATGAAATTTCTCACCGAAAGTTGATGCAAAAAAGTTAGAGATGGACACACGTCCGGCGCCATTGTGCTGGACTATCGCGAGACTGAAATGAGCAAATATTCTGGGAAAAAGCAATGTTGCGCATACCAATCTTATCATCCGCGTTGAAGGCACCGCCACCGTTGATGGTCGAGACATCGCCCGATCCAGTTTGTTTGATCTAAATATGCCTATAAGCTACGATGCTCCGATAAATAACAGAGATTTTCGTACGGTAATAGCATCTGGAACGGTATATGAGAGGGTTGATGGCAAATAAAAAGAAGAGGCATACCTTCGCAGACATCCTCCCACCATACGTTCGTTACTGTACAAGGACCACGACAGTGAATACCCTCAGCTTGGTCTTTCCCGATGATGACGTTGGAGATTGAAGCGCCAGACTGTAGAATAAATACTGCATCTTCCTCGCCAGTCTCTGTCTGTCCTTGACATTCACCACCTGGAAATAGCGGTTAAAATTTTCATAATGGGCGACATAACAATAAAACTGACTGCTTCCTTTGCGGTCGTACTTGACCATCTTGCCATCAAAAGATCCAGATATAACACTGGCAGTAGCGAGGGCTGTATAGCCCTAAATAAAATACAGGTTATTTACATCCAAAGGATGCAGTCACTAGCACTTACTGCAGAAGCAGGTAACACTGTAGTGATACCACTCGGCGCGGCAGTAGGGGTAGCCGGTTTGGTTGTAGTCGTACTAGATTTGGTAGTGGTGGTTGACGATTTAGTAGTGGTGGTTGATGATTTAGTGGTGGTGGTGGGACTCGCAGAGCTAGCAATGCATTGAGAGTACCATCTGAAGACATAGAATACATAAGCCAATCCATTCTATGCGGAAGCAAATAATTACTTACTCGTTCTGTATAATGTGAAAAGTTTCGTCAGATAGCGTAATGCGGACTACGGTGATAATAGCTTACAGAGTAAACGCAGGTTGCACCAGAGACGCTAGGAATGAGCCATTAAAGCGAAGAAAAAAGCGAAATACGATGTTGCACACCACGTAGTCTCACCTAATTGGCAGGTTAGAATGCAGTTAGATATGGAAATAAGCAGAAGTACTTACCTGTCCAGCCATCTCCACCACACTGGCCGTATAGAGGAACAGCTGCGAGAGCAACCCGGATGAAGGTCGCAAAGAGAACGAGGCGGGTTGTAGTTACACCAGTCATGTTGGGAAGTTTTCTGTATAGTATGAATGAGATTCTTGGGTGTCATTTTTATGCCATCGCCGTACAACAGCGATCCTGAAAAGTTAATTGCTTGGCAAAGAAACTCCAGGTCCGACAATCTCAAGGCGGTCCGGGTGCTAATAGTTTGCGGGTTACTATAGCCTAGTGCTCAACATAACGGAAGATTATCGAAAGCGGTGATTTTCAGAGGACAAGCGCAGATAACGATAATGAAAAGATCGGTGAAGGGGGGTCGATAATTGAGTAGCACGGCCCGGGTGCTAAGGGTTACTATAGCCTGGTGCTCAACCTCACGGAAAATTATCGAAAGCTATGGTTTTCAGAGGACAAACACAGCAGTTATGTGTTCATAACTATAATGAAAAGAAGATCAGTTAACGGGAGTCAATAATTGAGTAGCACGGTCCGTGAAAGAGCCAACGGCCCGCTCGAAGGTGTGTATTGATTTTGGAAATCATTCATTGAGAAGTCAAGAGTATAACGGAGAACAGTAGGCAGATTACCGCACCCGATAAACACCCGGAGTTTATAGAGCACATCAATCTTCTGACCTTGCATGGAAACTCTTGTCGTTCATAATACATTCTGCTATGGAGTCTAGCCAGAAGCACCTGATTGAAAAACGGAAAAATGCTGCTGGAGCCGGGCTGATGACAATCGTCCACATCTTCGAGACAGCCGATTATTGAGAATGCAGATGAACATATGCTAAATCACAGAAATGGAAATCAGAGAGACACATGTTCGAGACTATAGCAGGAGGTAGAGATAGACACATGATACATCCGTTGTCTGTCATGGTTTGAAGGGTTAAATCGAGTTCAACTCGTCATATGTATTGGGTCTGTAAACATCTGGTAGTTTATGACGAGGAGGCCCGTGTCGAACTAGGGTCTTTACCAAAGAATCTTTTGGAAAAGAGAACCAACCAATCAATATTCCGAATCGGCAGGCGGATTATCTTTCAGCACTCGGAATTTAGATGGGTTGTGTCTGTTAAAGCAATTGTCAGCTACCATCTGACATATAATTACCTCCAATTACCAGCTATTTTTCCAAATTTGATGAATATACCTTGCTTAAATTCAGCGTGTCCAACTGTAATGCTTATCTTTCTGCAGATTGATAGATGAGCATTGGTTGAAAAACGAGAGGAAGAAGCATAATTACAAGCGCTTGTCACGTCGTCACTAATTTCAATGTGACTGTCACACATTTTTGGCCTTTGTCCAGTGATGAGGCAACGTGCTCTTTCAACGATCTCGACAATAATCTGTCTGTTTCCTCTCTTTAATATCTACTATGACAATGGGTAGAACGAGTGCGTATTAATTCATGTCTTTTGAACTAAACTAATGGTGCTTTAGAATCCAAGAAGTCGGCAGTGCCGATGAAATCAAGTAAGTACTTATTGCGATTCATTCATTGTGGTGGGCTGACCGCTTTTCTAGAGCTGAAAAAAGATCCTGGTGTTCCCAGACTGCCTGATCTTAAAGCGAGAGTCAGAAATTCGAGTAGACCACGAGCAGTACGCCTATATGCATCTAAATTAGCTAATATATTCATTAACATCTCATGTCAGCCACCCGTCGAGCAATCATTCGACTCAGATGCTACTATGGCATCGGAGCCAACACTCTCAACCCTAGCCATGCTTGCTGAGTCGTCAGCGGCGCAAAATCTTGAAGACCAAGACTCGTCTTCGTCTACATCTGTTTCGCTAGGCAAAACAAAGGAGCAGATACGCAAGCATTATCTCCGCACCCTGCACAAAGTTGTCGATCAGAGCGACATTATCATCCTCGTTTTGGATGCGCGCGACCCGGAAGGCTGCCGTAGTCGCCTGGTGGAGGAAGAGGTACGGAGACGAGAGTCTGAAGGAAAGAAACTAGTGTTTGTGCTCAACAAAATTGGTTTGTCGTAAGTTGTCATCCTTGGAAATTCTATTTACCACTCTTCGTAGATCTAATCCCACGAGCAAATGCGCAGGCATGGCTCAAGCACCTTCGTCATTCAACTCCGACCTTGCCTTTCCTATCATCAACAACAGGCCAGCGCTTGAATATCTCCTCATCTACTGCGCCGTCTCTTCTCAAGCTTCTCAAGGCATACAAACCCAAAGCTGGGAGTGTTACAGTGGGCGTCGTTGGCTATCCGAATGTTGGAAAGAGCAGCCTGATCAACAGCCTCAAACGGAGTAAAGTAAGTCCCGCTTTCTCTTACATGTGTGCTGAGTCTAATTACATTCACAGGTATGTGCAGTAGCTGCCCAGGCAGGACACACAAAAGATCTCCAATCGATACAGCTGGAGCGCGGTATGCGGATCGTGGATTCTCCCGGAGTCGTGTTCGACGATGATGATTTCGACGATGGGAAAGGGAGCAAGAAAGGCAGCGTGCTGCTCCGAAACGTCGTCAAAGTTGAGGATGTGGAGGACCCTATTGCTGTCGGTATGTCGCGCATGACGCTGATCCGTGCAGAGCGTATGCTAAATGTCTGCAGTGGAAGAGATTGTCACCCGAACATCCCACCCGACCCTTCAGAAGATATACAATTTACCTGAATTCGGAACCACCTTAGAATTCCTGACCATGCTTGCATTGAGCAACGGGCGTTTGTTGAAGGTAAGTGCTCATTCTCATGTCCAAAGCCACAGGGCCCTTTTACGTATTGTTCTTCGCAGGGCGGAACCCCTGATATCAACTCTGCTGCCCGGCAAATCCTTTCGGATTGGAATCACCAAAAGATCCCGTATTTCTCAGAGCCTCCCACTGTACATCCTTCATTGATACCTTCGACTGGTGAGACGGTTTTGGTTAAGAAGGCTACTTCCACGATACTGACATCGAGATATTCTAAGTTGCCACCACTTCAAGCGCCGGTGGTCCGACTGTAATCGCCCCTGGTGCAGAGAATGTTGGGCAAGCACAGATTCTGAACACGTTTTCTAAACCGTTTAAACTTGCTGGACTGTTTGGTGCTGCAGATGCAGGTGCCTTCGGTCAGAGTAACGGTGATGTGCCTATGGGTGCCGACGAGGACGGAGACGTCTTCTGGGATGCTCAGGAGGGAGAAGCCATGGACGAAGATGGGTAAATTAGCCCAATCCTTTACCCGCCTCGTTCCCACCGACTGATCTTTGTGTGGCGCTTTCTTCAGTATGCACATGGAGTCGGATGATTTGACACCCCATATCCCATTAAAGCGCGCGCGATCGCCTTCTGTTGTGCCCACAATCGATCCCAACCAAATGAACATGGGTCAGGCGAGTGAGAGGGCGCAGTATGTACGACAGCCGAAGCGGCAGAGGAAATCGAAAGACATCCCTTCATACGATGCCCCTCCGGAGGACAACGTGTTGAGAAGGATGGAGAGGAGTAATCCTTTGAGCCGCAAGTCGCTGAAAAAAGACGCTAAGCGAGCAAGGAAGGCTCATCGGGTGAAAACTGCGGCAGTTGGAGGTGGGATGGAGGTTGATGATGAAGGATTGCAATTTACTTTCATGGCATAAATGGATTGTGTATTAAATAATGCTTTCCACCATGTTTTCGATATCCGATTCCAAATTTCTTATTCAAAGTAATGTTACATATATTAATGCGGTGGAAAATAATTACAGCCGGAGTATTGACCATACAATATTGGTATCATTCAAACCAACTTCATTATACAAACATCCGATCAGGTCAAGGTCGTGGGTAGGTATGTCATGCAGTGTGATTATATTCTGTAACATGATTAGGCCTGGTAAAAGGGGAGCAGAGAGTAGGGAGCCGTTGAGTGGCGTAGATATCCAACAGCGATAAGGGGTTTTTCAGCGACATCCTGGTAATGCGAGGAGAATTTGGGCCATGGTTGGTCTGGCTGTGGGCGTTCCCCTCCACCCAGCTTCTAACCACAACCATAGTGGATTTGAGATGCACCTGTTCACATCATACCAACGTTCGGGTCTTTTCCCTTCGTGAACGCGCTTTATGATCAAATAAGGAGGAGGTGTTGGGCGCCCAGGAGGACAGAGAGGGAAGCAACCAGTCATTATCTAGAAATATCGAAAGTTGTCAGAAAAGTTGAATAATGTCGGGTATGGAAGACGAACCTCAAAGCTGAACATTGCAAAGGCATAAACGTCGCTCATCAGGGAGAATGCAGGGGTCTCATCGTCTTCCTCTGGGTTAAGCTCTGGCGCCATGAAGACAGTGCAACCAGCGTTAAGTGCTGTACTATATCCTTCGTGACCTATAATTCTTGCTCTTCCAAAATCACTCAAGCAAGCATTTTCGAAATCATTAATGAGAACGTTATTACCATGGAGGTCTCCATGGATAATCCCATTATCATGTAGATACTTCAATCCGCTTGCGATGTCAAGAATCTGGGATTTGGGCTCCGTGAGACTTTGTCAAACCTTTACTTGCAGTACAACGTACGAGTTGAAATCTGTCGAATTCAGGCTTCCTCTGGAGAAACTTCACCATCGTTCCATTACGGGCGAAAGGGGAGATTAAACCAATTGATGGACCTACATCTCGACTGTCGCACCATCCATAATATGACTAGTTGCTCTCAGCAACGATAGTCATATAAAATGAAAATAAAATAAAAATGGACAAACCTGAACATTAGGATGGCTTAGCATGTGCCAGACTCGACATTCTCTTAATAAACGCTGAAAACAACCAACATGAACACTGAGGCTATGATCCTGCAAGTAATGGGGCGCATACCCTCATCATGTGCTGATATTTTTCGGGTTCAGTATGAACCCCCCGAAAAATTTTGATAGCAACAACCATCTTCATTAAATAGATATAAGGATATGAGATTTATCAAAGTAGTATGAGAGAACGAACGGGATGAAATCCTGGTCTCCTCCATTCACCTTCATAAACGTCGGTGAAGGCACCGTGCCCTATCGCATATTGTGAGGTTCTGCGAATACTGCCCGTGAGATTCTTTATCACCGTTAGCAAGAGCTTACTATAAAGTTAGATATCAGGACTCACCGGCCCCTGAGGGGAAGGGAATTGGGCCATTTCAGTTACAGAGATACAAAAAGAAGTAATTTAGAGCTTAAATATGAACGAATAGCTCCTGGGCGTCCCATGAGCGTTTGAATGAAGTCGCGTGAGCGCTGAAAGAAGCCTCGTTTCACATCGCAAAACTCCTGGATCCAACCTCCACGGAAACTTTACTGTGAACACATACCAGACGTCAAACACACGATAAGGTGAGGCATGAAAACGATAGCAACCGTGGTCATGCCTTCTACTAATAAGAAAATGGCGTGTTAAGCTAGGACTGAAAAGCATGTATCGAGCGTTGAAGCCTTGGACAGGTAGCGCCAGTGGCGCTGTCGTGGCGATTCGAGATGTCTTCAGCTTCTTTTAAGCCACCTGGTGACTGATGAAGTCCAACTTTGTGTCTGCTTGTCATACAAGGAGCCCGAAAAAGGGGCCAGTGTGGTCTTTAAATATGAATCATAACTGATAAGAACGAGAAAACTGGCCGGTTGCTTTTACATATTTTGATAGTGGCAGAAATAGCGGCTCAATGGATTCTGCAAGTATTGTACATCAGCACTGCAACATGCGATGGACCACCACATTTATGAGGGGCCTGGTGGATGGATCCACATCCCAGCATTCTTCAAGAAGCGGCCAGATATCATCACTTTCTGAATGGATACCTGCATCAACCTTCACAGGACGCAATCCATCTGGAACCTTCCGGGCGATAGTAAACTCGTTTCTGATATTGGGATAGGGTATTTTGCCTGTGAGAATCTAGACAGGTTCTGATCAGTAATAATAGCAGGTAGGGAGAAACGACAGACATACCTCTACGCAGACCATCGAAAAGCTATATATGTCAGTCTCTTTCGTCAGAACAGGGTTGACGTCAGCTTCCGGATCTATCATGGATGTAAATAGTTCTGGAGCCATGTATCGATATGCTCCAGCAAAACTTGTAGTAAAACCCCGTACTTCAAGAATTTTGGAGCAGCCAAAGTCACATAATACAGGCGAGCCAGCCTCATTGATTAGAACGTTATGCTGTTTATCATAGAGTAAATCTCACTTATCAAAGGATCCCGTGAACCTATCAACTCACAGATTTCAAGTCACCATGGATGACATTTCTGCTGTGAAGATATTGGATGCCTTCTGCAACACCGAGGATCTGAAATAGTTTGAGAAAATCGACAATCATCACATGAGAAACACGAGAGCTTACGATGGGTCGTCGTCGAACTTCTGGATAGTTTCTAAGATAGTTTAGCACATGTCCGAACTCGCAAAAGGGAGAGATCAGAGCAGGTGAGGGTCCTAAGCCTCCGCATATGCCTATGAATCGTAGTACATGCTTATGTCGTAGGCTCTGCCAGAGTCTTGATTCGCGATTCAAGCGCTGCGAGAAGCGATAAGTGAAACAAACTACTAACCGGATGTATACTCACACGTTTCGTTTTCTCTAGAATATCCTTATTGCCAGTAACCCCACGCAGGACCTTAATAGCAACCTAGAGAGTGAGAAAATTATACGATGCATCATTTTTTGAGCTGATGGATGTTTTACTCGTCGCTCAACGCCTGGGGACTCTATCCATACACCTTTATAAACGTCTGAAAAACCACCATAGTCGAAGTAATGATTGTCTAATTTTTTGACCTGACCCGTTAGGTCCTTCGTAGATCTTCATCAGCGAAGCAATAGTATATAAGATCATAATGAAGTCAACCTTGCAGGGGAACTTTTCGTCCTCGTTGGGAGGGGGAAGGCCAGTGGTGACTCCACTAGTGGCCACGGTATACAGAGGCTGACCTTGTTCCAGCGGAGAATTTGCATCCATGATGACTAGGGCATCAGTTGGGGGATCGGTGGATAAGAAGCCAGAAAGGTGTGCGTGGGCAATGTCGAAAGCGCCACCACATATCAGGAAACGAGCTTGTGATGGCCCCCCTCCAATGACATGGTCCAAGTTGAGGTATCCAAGATATCGGTGTTGTTTATTTTCAAGAATACAAGCTAAACCAGGGACGGTGAGAAGGAGTATATTGTTGGATGTCCTAGAATTCTAAGACTGAAAAACGAATCGTGAGGCTGCAGCAGCACACTGTGTGACTGCCAACTGTATTTGAATAATTGAATCTCCGGTACTACTCCCGACATGAGACGCGAGGTGACAATTGCACGTGCCGTGACTGATTGATGATCGGTAAATGCAGCACACATATAAGTCTACCCGTGTCCATAACTGCAGACATGCTGCACTGTGTATAACCTCATTGCAGTCACTACATAGCCGACCAACAGCACTTTCAACAGCGCTCTTTAAGGGTAATCAGTGCTAAGAGTAACATCTTTCCACTGTTCCAGTCTTGCCAACGTCGTCTCGCAATGTAGTTTAACGGTTTCATAGCAGTCCGCACCAAGGGAGAATCCCTTCGGGATGGGCCTGCCCTCACTTACACCTTCACCTCGAATAACATCGATGATGACATTAACCCCTTTCAATGGATCACCTTTCTGATAACCGCTGTAGGCTGTAAGAAAATGCTTAAACCTCGCCGGTATTTTCATATACAAGCAGAAATACCTAAGAGAGCCGCATTGGCTTCTTCTCCTTTTTCCTTGTATGCTTCAAGGCGAGGTTGCCATCGTGGACGTTTATCTAGAACTGGAGTGCGGAAGCAACCAGAATCAAAGCAAATGCTGCGAAGACCGAATGGTGCTATTTCCTCATGTAAGGTATCTGATAGGCCTAAGGGAAAGGTGTTATTCGTTATTGGGGAAGATACATGCAGAAAGATTTACATACCTCTTATAGCAAATTTACTGGTAACGTATAGGCCGGAAAAAGGTACAGAACTAGTTGAGGTATATGGAGTTATTAATTATATTACTGGATATAAGGAGACTATCAACTTACCGCCAACCGTAGCAGGAGCCTATGAAAGAAATAGTTCCAGACCCACGTTCGCGCATATGAGGAAGAAAAGCACGAGAGACATTCAGAGCGCCAAAGACATTAGTGCTAATAGAGCATTATGTAAGGGTAATGAACGAACTGATAGTATAATATGAAACGTACTTGAACTGCGTTAGCGCATCCTCGTGTCTATATCGCTATTGTATAAGCGACAGGCATTAAATAGGTATAGAAACGACTCACGTAGACTCTTCAAGACCTCCTGACATAACAAACCCTAAATAACACTTTAGCACTGCGTTGGGCTAAGCGCGGAAAAGTATTCACCAGCGTTATTAACGACGACATCCACCCGTCCATGAATCTTGATGGCTTCGTCCGCGACTTCCTTCAACCGATCCGCGGTCGCGGTGACGTCTAGCTCTAATACATCAGCTCCTTCGGCTTTGAGGTCGGCAATTGTTGCAAAGGATTGGCTTCGTGTGGTCGCAATGACTTTGTCGCCGCGTTTCAAGGCTGCCAACGTCATTTCACGACCAATACCGGACCTATTCATGCAAAAGTCAATTAGGGCAATCGTTAAACATAGAGAATATCACATACGAGCAACCCGTGATAAGCCAGACAAGTTGTTGAGAAGGCATGGTAAATAGTCGATTAACGTTACTTGCTGTAGTTAGCTACAAACATGAGCTTTTGTATGCTTTCCGCATATCTATTCTCGTGATTTTTTCTCTCGAAAATAAATTGTAGGTCAGCTGGTGACGACGCCACCCCATATGCTTCCGCTCTCTTCGATACCAGATCTGACCAATCTCAAAGAAGAGTGCTATTAGAGTGGGAGTCGAAGGAAGAGACAACAGACCGAGAGTACCCAAAAAGAGCTTTCAAGGGGTATAGAACTACAATGCTCTTAATTAAATGTCAAGCGGAATCTTTTACTGCGGACCGTTATGGCAAAAAAAGTCCGGTAATCGCTGTGATTATGGGACGATCTTCCGTTTTGATACCACTTCGTACGCGTAGCATTGGAGGAAAGGCGGCCAGTAATCAACAGGACTAGATCGAATGCTGTCCATTTTGGCAGCTTCAGGCAGTTTGGCTCTTAGAGTGTCGTGGTGACACCAGTAAGTTTAAATTCCGGGCGCCAAAATATTAGCCGTGCGAGTTTGGTGGTTAATGTGGAGCAAGCCCGGGTTTATTGAGAATCTAGCGGAAAGAAGAAGGCCATAGCATCGGCAATGGATAGATTGCATCACACACTACAGAAGTGGATGTTCAGCCTGCGGCTTCAGATGACCGAGGGTGTAAACTGAAGAGCCGTTAGCGGTTAGAGGTTCGAACAAAAAGAGTAGAAAATTACTACCGTATCTGAGATGGAGAGCCGACAGTTCACGTACAGCAGCAGAAATTTTACTAGATTAGAAACAAATGTGTACCTACTATTCATGTTATAATGCAAGTTATGAGTGAAGCTTGAAAGAGTAAAATTCTCAATGCATAGGTTGCCTGTAGTATCAATCCTATCTAGTCTTTGTCTTCAAACTTTGCCAAAAGACAAAGAAGAGTATGGCTCCAATACCAATGAGGGCAATCTCCAAACCAATATAGCCCAGCATCCCAATGTGGACACCACTTCCTCCCCAGATGGCACCAGTGACATGGCCAATGTAGTTACTGTACTGAACAGCAAAAGAGGTTCGACCATTCCAGGAATCTGGAAGTTGCTTGCTCAGCAGGCTGGCAGTAACAGTGCTCGCCATGTTGAAGCCCAATTCCACCACCCAACAGCATACAAAGACATTCCAGTAGACCAATTTATTTAATTTTTCACAAGCACAACAACAATTAACCATGCTAGGAAGAGGTTGAGCAGAAGGAAGGGGAAGGCTGTGACACCCCCAAGAGCAATGAATTTCTGGCAGTGAAAGGTGACCAGTTAAACTGGAGATAGTCCAAAGACAGGAAGGTTGGGCTCCCAAACACTCAAGACAAAGAAAGATGTCATGGCAAACCAGCACATACACAATGACACCCCACTGAGAAGGGCCACCTTGAAGTTTTGTGATGGGGATGGCAAGGCTAGGTGATCTTGAAAGGTTTGGCAAAGGGAACACAGATGCAGCATCTTTTGAGCCATCTGAATCAACAATCAGAGTCTCCATGAGTTGGCAGGCAATGATGCAAGAAAACTCAATTGCGAGGCTTTCTTTAGGGCATCCTCATACCAGACAGTCATGCTAGGGCTGCATGCCAAAGCTGTAGCTATGGCTACCATATGGCCATAAACCACGCTGTAGCCATATTGTGAGGGGAGAGCAAGGCTGCTCTACAGTATGGCTATGGTATGGAAATTGCCATAAAAGCCATGTGATTATGGCCATAACACCTCATCAAACTTGACTTTGTGGGGCCACCAAGCCAACCTTTGTTAGGCAATTGATAGGTGACTAGTGACTGATGAGGTCTGCTTTAAAATTGAAGCAAGCATAAAAAAAACTCTTCACTTTAAAGAGACAGATGAGCAGCATGTGAGGCAGCAAGTAAATGCACAATATTGATGTTTGCCATCATGTTTGCAACCTTGAACACTGAGTGTGTCAGTAAGCAAACCATAGTGTAACAGCACCCTTGTTCACAAATGGAAGCCCAGGTTGTGACAGCTCTGCACCTCAGTATGGAGCTGCCAAATCAACTTCAGAAATTGCCGCCTTGACTTCCAAGAGCACCCAACAGGACAATTTGGCAGGGTGCAAATACAGTCTAGTATGGTAACAATGGGTTTTGTGATGTGTCTCCAATTCTGTGCATGAGTGAAACATGAACTTTGTAACATGTCTGTGATTCTGTGCATCAGCAAACCAAAGTTACCACTATTCTCCCTGAATTATGGAGTTTATTGGCATAGTGAATAATTTTCTCTTAAGTTGCAGCACCTCACTCACATGTCTCTTGCATTCTAGTTCAAACATTCCACAAAATACCAAAGCTTCCATGCTTTTGTGGATCCTAATGCATGATTTGGAGCATTCCTGGGTGATATATTCCACATAATATGCTTTAAAAACAGGTATGTCATAACTCTATCATTCAGAACACCACCATATCTTATTATGTCTACTCAGTGTGCTCTATTGAAAGCGCATAGGCGCGCAGTGGCATAGGCTACATAATAACTAACTAT
>ML213603.1:531299-656797 GCA_004379715.1 Crucibulum laeve
GGGCCCATAACCTATTGAAAGCGCATAGGCGCGCAGTGGCATAGGCTACATAATAACTAACTATAACTCACCTGAAGGGTGTTGGGTTAGTAGAGGCTTGTAAGTGACTTAACTACAAAGTAAGATGTAAATCTGACTTATATTAATGAGGTACTATCTACTTGTATTTATACTGCTAAAGTGTGCACAGACCATGTGTGCACAGGCCATATTGTTTGTACATATTGTAGCATATGAGTCATAATGAATCATAGATGATATCATAGAGAAGTGTATGGAATATCATAGAATGATTGTGAGTCAGAGGATGACTCACGTCTATAAATGACAATCATGTGATCATCATTTCAACATGCTCTAGAACCTGATGGTCAGCTCAAAGATGTGAATGATATTGAATTCTTCCTATCTGAGATTGATGAAAACCCATTGAGAAGTCAGGTATGTGCTTAGCACTTTTGTTGCTCCTTGAGCATTGTTGATTTTGAGTTGACTTGACATTATGATAGACTTGAGGCATGGATCTCAAGTGAAAAAGACTCAGAAACTTATTGAGTCTCTTGCTGAAGAGCATCTAAATGAATTCAGTCAGCCTCTGAAAGCCAACTCCGCAGTGTCTCATCTCCAGCAATGCCTGAAGACAGCAAAGAAATGAAGCTTGCATTGACTTTGGAAGAGACACTTTCTGAACTAAACAACAATGACTTCGAAATAATCTCCTCTGATGGGTCCTCTTCATCCAATTCTAAAGAAGATATCATGCTATCCAATATCAAGGTACACTTTCTGTTTTATAAAGTTTCTATCTATTTATAAAAGCCATGACCATAGAAAAGCCGTAATGGACAGTTATTTCCTGTTCCGTACTGTGAGCCTATGAAAAAAATTTCTATGGTATGGTGTGCAGCCCCAGAAGACACATCATATCCAGCCATGATCCAGGCAGGGCTGGCATATCCATTGAAGATGGCAGTGCAGGATTCAGCTTGTCATTTGAGTGTGCAGTGGATGTCTTGGGCCTGGTGAAAGCTCTAGAAGGATGTGACAGTCAAGTCACTACTATCCACCTTGGCCAAATCTTTGTGCCACCTTCATCATACTTACAGAATATGTTTACTATTTACTTTCTTCTTTTCTGCCACCTTCGTCATATTATCTTTTCTTATATATACTTGTAGTTTATACTGTAACACTTTGTCGAATTAATGTGCATGCTCTTGCTCCTGACTCCCATCTCATCGGGCATGCGCCGTTAAGGTCCTTAGTTCCTTGACCTTGACCGTAACAAAGGACAGATCGAAGCTGAGATGCTGAAAGCACATCTATAAAAGGCACAGGGACTATTAATACGTAGTGGTAGCCGAAGAAATAATGTACATATCTGGATTTTTCTTCTTGAGAACTCATATTCGTGAACGCAGGATATCTCTTATAATCTAATAATGGCCTCCAGGTGCAATCTTGACCTTCTGTTACGCCGCTCTCAAGTTGTGAGTCACAGGTAGATAAATAAACATCCATGTCTTCTAAATACGACGATGCCTAACAATAACACAGCCACGGGCCATAATCTTCGATCAGGCTCTGGTCCCCATCATCGCAGCCGCGAGCCCTGAATGAAGATAATTAAATCTATTCTCGTGACCCTAAGACTTAGAACAAACAAAAAACAAAAAAGATAAAACAGAAGGCAAGTAATCCGAGTATATCTAGTATTTGGTTTCATCTCATCTGGAGCTGGCACTGAAAATAGTACTGCAAGACCAGTTAGCTTATTTCGCCTTTGTAATTTCAATTGAGTAGCGATGTCTCAGTAACTCCAACATAAAGCAACCATGCATTAGATTCCTTTCGTTCGCCACGACCATACCTCTAATGTCCTCTTGTGTCGTATCATTTCTCACGTATGGATTCATACTTCGAGAAGAAGAGATAACAAGGCTATTATACGTGCTACGGCGACATGAAGGAGAATCCCATGGCGCGCGTGCTCCGCGCGTGACAAAACAAGAGCTCATAGCAGATGACCTGGTGGACCCAGAGGGCGACATGTATGCACTGGAGGCCATGCTGCATGGGAAGAAATTTCCACTGAGGGTGATGACCAACTACTCTAATAAACGCGCAGAGAGAGGTTTCAAGCCCGAGCTTGCATTCTTCTGTCCAAATCCTGCAGGCGAGGACATTTCCATAGCTGCCCCTCTCGAATCTATAGGTACGTATAATCTATCATGTTATGGATTTTGAGGTAACGCATGTGTTGTCACCTGTAGGTGATGTCGAGTTCCAGAGAGTACCTGGATTTGTCGACAGGGAGAAATGGAAGGTAGCAGCGGAGAGAGCTATCAGCACGGCGATGGACATACTCCATTTTAACGAGGCCGGGATAGAGAGGACAGAAGCAAGTTGGATTATTGGGCTAAAAAGGATGTGAGGTCCCTAATAAACTAGTGGGCTTCGTGTTGTACTCCCGACTGACATGGTGATAACATTGATTAAGAACATACGGACATCACTAATATATAACTCGACTACGAGCATGATATCACCATACGAAGGACATCGCTCTGGACCGAAGTCTTCAGAGTAGGAGATACAATAATATACATGAAGCTAAACTACCACAAAGCCACAGAGGAAAAAGAAAGATATACATAGGATGTAGATAGAAAACAGAAACTATATCCACAGAAAAATGATACACTGATCGCTCGTGTGACGCCCATTATCCTTGTCGCTACGTACGAGTAATCCCGAAGAAAAAGCAAATATGAATGAAAACCTATTCGACAGCAGACATCAGATTGAACCGCATAGACAGAGCGAAAGTGATACACGTCGACATACAAATACCAAAACAATGAGCAAAGGGTTCTCAAGATACAATGCGAAGTGAGTACAGAGAAAGCAGGAGCGAAGAAGGAATGAATGAAAAATGATAACCACGTGCATAACTTAAGAGACCCCTCGGTCACCCTCATGCTCCATTTCACCAGAACCGCCTGCTTTTGGCTCACCCTCAGATAATTGTGACTGCAGCTGCTGTTGTTGCTGTACGGGTTGTTGAGTCGGATACGGGGTGGGATAATGTGACCATGTAACTGGCCCGGGAGGAGGATACGTGGTATATGCATGCGGAGGCGGAGGGTAATACGAATAGTAAGGTTGTGCAGGTGGTGCTCCGTGACTGGAATCAGTGGGTTGTGCAGGTGCACCAGCAGGTGGCGGTGGTGGGAACGCAGCGTATGTGTACTGTGAACCTGGTGGCTGGATGGTTTGTGGAGGCTGCTGTGATGAGCCACTACTTTGTGGATAGGCGCCTTGCGGGTACGAATGGGGAAGAGGTGGTGGTGGGGGCCTAGGGTAGCTAGGCATCTGGTAGTAAGGGACTCCGTAAGACGGGTAAGGCACTGGAAGTGCCATTGGTACGTTGGGATCAGGATATGTGGGAGGGGGCGGCTGCTGAGTGGCCGGACTGACAGCTGGCGGTGTTACAGAACCACTCGTAGGCGAGGCCTCGGGTGGGACAGACTTGGTGTTCCTGCGTGGTCGTTTCGGAGCCGCAGGAGAACCGTACGGGTCATATCTCTTTCCACGCTTGTTTGGATTGGATGATCCTTCAGCTACACGTCCGTCAGTGAGGAGCGGTAAACCAGACGATAGGGGGCCGTGAAGAATTGACGAAGAAGACGTATCAATGTCATCTGCTTCTCCTCGATATCGCAAAACTCCGTCAACACCCATTTCAACCTTCGGTGGATTGCGGAAATGGGTTTTATCGAGGTATTCAGCGCTTATCTCGAGAGACGCGAGTTCGGGAAGAGAAGAGGGTGCTCGAAGACGACCGTTCTCCACATCTTCAATCTTGTAATATGAAATAAGATGTTGTGCAACTCCGCCAATCGTCAATGAAAATGTCTATGGTGGCATATAAGCGGGATCCACGCAATGATGATATGGTGCTTCGTACCTTCTTCATTAACCCATCAGGTTTGAATTTGTAGCTGTTCGTCAAGCTTCCCATGAGGGTTCGCTCACGATGCTTGTCTACTCCAACCTGCGCTTCTGTCTTTGGACGACTGAGTGACTGAACAAGCTTAAGTCCATCACCACCGTACTGAGACTGATCATTGAGGTCAGGATCTGACCTCGCCCCTCTATGCCCAGCTCCACGTTTGTCGGTCTCTCGATAAAGGAGGAAATTACCCAGTATTCGGCTGGGGCTCCAGAAGAAACCGTCTGTCCAACGTTTAATACCACTTTCGTCCTCGTCGAAGACGAAGACAGAGCCAGAAGTGATCATCTTCCTTTCGGAGTCGACAAGACGACGTGTCACACGAGGAATAAGACCACGACGAGCAGCCTCGAGGATGAGAAGAGCATCACCGGTGGTCTCTATCCACCCAGACCAGGGCGGTTCTGTCCATGTATTGGAAGGGGGTTGCTGGTTGCTGCCCTGTGCCCCCGACATGGTGGGCGTCTAGCCGGTGCAAAACGGAACTACATCGTGTTGAACGGCGTGTACGAGGAGATGAAGGGAGCATAGTGAACGGGAAGGAAGATAGTTAGTGGTCAATTATTAAAGTTTTGCATCAGGATATAAAGTTGGCTCACCGTCCAAGTAGATTTGCGGAGGAGAAATTTGAGGGTGCGGTGTGGGACTGAATTTCAACCCCGCTAAGACCAGCCTGCTTTGTTTGCTCAGCCGTTTTTGTGCTCTTACGTTCGTTTAGTCCGTTTTTTCGGCTGAATATTGTAATATGTTGACTCGGCAGGTGCTTTACTGTCGCTCTGTGGTACAAGAGACGACTATTACGGCAAGCAAGTAGCAGTGGGGCAGCAGATCGAACTTGAGTTTCCGCCGCCAGGTGCTGCTGACTAAGCATTTTCATTGTCTCCGACAGATTCGAATTTCTCGCCTCTGTGCGGAGTGCAGACTCGGAACCCATCACTCAACCTGCTCAAACCGCTAACTCTTTTCTCATTACTATTTCAGATCTGCGCCAATTCTCTCTCCATGTGCATCTAATTGCACCCGTAGACTCTACTCTCCATCCTGCGGTCCGAAATAAAACCCTAAACGCGACTTATCCCCACGCCCGTCGTTCATTATTGCAGGCGAGAAATCCGGAAGATTGATTACTCTTGTCGCAGGATTTGTACGTGAATCTGAATTCTTGCTCTGGAAAATCGATCCCCAAGTAGGGTCATTCCCAAGACTCATCCCAAGCGGATTTCTTATGCCGAATAATTCAATGCTTGAGGCCCTCTTTTTTTGAGAGTTTTTGTTGAGACCGCCACAATACTACATGTGCTGAATCACCGACCAGGGACACGTAATTACATGAAAGATTGGGTTCATCTTCATCTCCGGACTCCGTCTCGTTTCTGGCCGCTCAAAAAGCGGGGAGCCAGCAGGAAATGTGCCCATATCCGCGCGGAACGCTACACGTTGCTCGCCGTCCTTTTAGATCGAAGCTGCATGCACTACAAGACCATCGAGTTATATCCATGCTCTTACTGATGTTTCCCATGCAGCGTGGCTATTTATAATCTCAATTCAAAGGCTCCTATTCTATTTCCAGTGCCATCTATTGTTCGACGGGCTTTCTATCAAGTCTCTCGGCCCTGCAACGTATTGACGGGCGTCTTACCGATCCTTTGTAACAGACTGAACGTTATCATGAATTAACTTCTTGTAGAAGGACTCGGAGATCATTAACGGGTTTACAACCCGGTCAGTATCGCTTGACAGACGAGCAAAAGCTAGATGGCATGTGATGCGAACATTTAACTTGCCAAGTACGGTCGAAGTCAGCGAGAACATTCCGGCCGTGATGTTTTCGTTTGATCTCAGGATTTTCATGATATCTATGAAGTTTCTCTCCTTCTATGCACAGCACTACCCCTTGGACGGACGCTTCTCTGCGTTCCTCGTTCTGGATGCCGGACCACCCTTCAACGGCGTCCGTCCACGTCCAACACATGTGCTCTACGACATGCCGATGTCAGCCTTTGAAGCCTTTCTGAGCTATAGAACTCTTTTGCTGATCCGGCTAGGCTACGGGGCGCATGGCTATCGTAAACTAATACCCGTTAACGTTTTTGTAAACCCGCTCCTTTGTATAGATTTCGCCCAGTCGATGAGCAGAAGTCATTGCCTTGCAGCGGTCGGAGCACGGAGGATGCGTTAGATCGTTTATTATCTGACTTGCCATATTGGGTGACGCTCGCTCATCGGGTAACGGCATGGATGCTCTGATCATGTCGAAAGATGTCTGGCAACCAATTGCAGATCAACAAGTCATATTGAATCAAAGATTGATTCAGGTCTGTCTATCTCACATGCACTAGGCGTCTATACAAACCAGAAACCAGGGGAAAAATCTATTCGCATCGACTTCATCTGGCAAGACAGCTCACAGGTAGAACAAATTTTATCTCGACGTCGACTTCATCAAGACCTACGGGGAGAATTCGTGCATATCATCAGATGCAGGCACACGATGTCGGTCTTTATGGCGATGTAGCCGGAACAGCAAACCGTACTATCCCTCCTCCATTTGTGAATAGACCATAAGCCGTGTCCACCGCGAATTTTCATGCTCACAGACGTCCTTCTGAATGGTTCCGCTTGACTGAATCGGGAAGAAGACCCTGGCTCTTTCGTTACTGCCTGGGCAAATATAGTTCCGAATCCTCTCCCCCGAAGTACAACCACCGCACCGGAACAGCCCAGGCAGGTACCCCCCTGGCCCAGATTATGAGTACAATTTGTCGCGTTCAGCTATAAAACTGTCTTTGTGAATTCATCTTTCATCACCCTCTTCAGAGAGATGGCTCTCCTTCGGGTGGTTTCTGTGGCTATTGCCCTCACTGTCATTCCTGTAAGCTTTACTTCTTTGGCTACCTTGAGTATTGCTGACGCTGCATTCTTCAGTTATCTCAAGCTTCACAACACATTCATTCAAAACATAGCACAAATGGCTTCCGCCAGCGTCGTCAATCTATCCCCACCGTCCTCCCCGGTACTTGGAAATCTCAAGGCTGTATCACGTATGTCTTTATGCCGCGTCAGATAATTTATTTTTGCTTAATCAATGATACGTTACAGTGACAAGGTTGGCGCCCGCTCACTCACCGGCGCGACCTTTGCCAGTGACACCATGACTATCGAATCGTGCATTAACTTTTGCGATTCCAAGTCCTTTGTGTTAGCTGGTACGGAATTCTCAGTATGTCATCTGTTTTTCATTGTTACTTTCCGGTCCCATTGACCCCATGTCACTTCATAGTCAGAGTGCTGTAAGCATTTGCCACCTTTCGACCCTTAATAACTACTGACGAGTTGCAAATCAGATTGCGGTAACGATATCGTAAATGGGGCGACCAATGCCACCGCTACTGACTGCAATTCACCGTGCTCTGGAAACCCCGCCGAAGCTTGCGGCGCTGCAGGACGTCTTAACTTATTCGGAAGTGGCAAAACCCCACCACCTCCTCCCATCATCACCCCCAAAGTCGGGAACTGGACTTCTCTCGGTTGTTATAGGTGATTGGTCCTTGACCAAGCTTAAAATAGTATATTTACTTCTTTCTACAGCGACAATGCCCTCGGCACGGGACGATCCCTCACCGTGGCAATGCAGGTACCAGATCTCACGATCAAGACCTGTACGACATCTTGCTTCAACGCTGGTTTCCCCTTATCAGGAGCTGAGTTCTCTGCGTACGTTACTTGTTCCTGACGTCAGTCTGATTTACTGACTCTGTGCCTTATTAGCGAATGCTGTATGTATGACGCTGTACCAAGCTATTCAAAGTTCTCACTTCGTTTACCCAGATTGCGGTTTGGCGATTACTAATGGTGGAGCTCCTGCTCCGGCAGCTGACTGCAATATGTTGTGCGCTGGTAATAGCTCTGAATTCTGCGGTGGTCCAAACAGGTTGAACGTCTACAATTACACTGGAACTGATCTTCCTACTCCTCCTCCTCAAGGCGGAGGAGGCGGAGGCGGAGGAGCGCCTGTCTTTCCCGTCACGTCTGGGCTTCCAGGAAACTTCACCTACAATGGTTGTTGGGTGTACGTATACACGAACTTATAACCATCCCTATTTTACTAACTTTAATTGTAGTGACAACGCTTTTGGTCGAGCTTTCCCTATCCAGATGACTCCAAACGTGAACAACACGATCCAAACTTGCGTTGCCAGCTGCCTTGCGGGTAACTTCACCTTGGCTGGTACAGAATTCGGAGGTAATGTCTTCTGCTCGTTTATCTCGACTTCTTGCTGATACATCGAGCTTTTGTAGACGAATGCTGTAAGTTCGCTCCATTTTTTCCTTGATCAAAAGCTTAGTCCTCGGGCAGATTGCGGAAATACCCTGGTCGATGGTGCAGTTGTCGCAGACGCTGCTACCTGCAACATGGGCTGTGCTGGAAATGCAACGTATGTTAGGACTACTTATGGCTACGTTTTAGTAACTAATTCGTGTCCCGATACGCTATAGACAGGCGTGTGGTGGGCCCAATCGTCTCTCCGTTTATACGTCGACCGGAAATGTAACGGCTTTACCTGTTCCAACTCCCCTCCAAATCAATCTTCCTGGCCAATGGGTATACAAGGGATGCCTCCGGTATGCGGCTATTCTTATCTCTCAGAATATAAATTAATAGCGCCACTATTAGTGAGCCAGAAGGTCATCAATTCTTCTCCAACAAGATTGTTTGGACAGGGAACAACACTGCCCTCGCATGCATGAATCAATGTGCTGCATTTGGTTATCCGGCATCCGGCGTAGAGGTGAGGGTTTGACCACTCGAAAATCTCGCCCGTTACTAAGACAAGCCCTATTTATTTAGTTCGGCGAAGAATGCTGTAAGTGTAGGCTCCCCAATGTTGCTCTTTTAACTAACCCATCTGTTCTGCGCAGATTGCGGTGACAAGAGTGACGTTACAGATAATGACGGCGTATTTGGTGCCGAGTCTGAATGTACTCTTCCATGCCCAGGAGATCCCATACATCTCTGTGGTGCTGGGAATCGACTCTCATACTATGAATGGAACGGAACAATGGATGTGTGGCAAAACCCTAGCAACATAGGTCGTTATGAGGTACGTCCAAGACAAATTGAATCTCTGTCCAGAAAACTCACTAGATTTTTCACAGTTCTTCGGTACGTTATTATCTTAGTCATGGATTATGCCGTCCTTATTGTTATATTTCATCTCCGTTCAGTCCCTGGGTAAGCATTCGATGTTTAAAATGACGTCGTGCTTCTAAGCATATTTATTTAATAGTGTTGTGGTGCCGTTAATCGCCACCGTTGGAATCAACAACAAGGTTACTTTCCTCGAGAAAGGAGGCACCGGGTAAGATATTTAAAATATAATCCTTCTTCTCATCGGGCTTATCCTCGCCTAGATTTCCTAACTCAACTGGCGCATATGAATTGGATCTCAGCCTTGCACACAATTTCTCGGCAGCATGGCGCGAAATGCACATCAAGACCGATGTATTCTGTGCTGGAAGCGTTATCCTTCCAGACAAGGGTGGGCGCCAAATCAACGTCGGCGGCTGGTCTTTAGAATCTACTTTCGGTCTTCGGCTTTACACTCCTGATGGCGTCGAAGGCGTGAATGGGACAAATGACTGGGAGGAAAATGTCGACCTGTTCTCGCTGCAGGTAAGCTATATTTGCGATCGCTTAGATTTCGATTTAATGAATCCCGGGTGTTAGCGTGGAAGATGGTATCCCACTGCCGCTATGATGTCAAATGGTTCCATCATGGTTATTGGCGGAGAGACAGGCAGCAACGCAGCCCCGCAGCCTAATCTTGAAATATTACCAAAGCCTGATGGCGGTGACACCGTTATTGACCTTGACTGGTTACAACGCACCGACCCCAACAACTTGTATCCGTTTGTGATAGTCCTACCAAGTCGTCGCATTTTCGTTGGTAAGATAATAATCATGACGCACTTAGACAGTCATTAACAGAAGTACAGGGTATTGGAACGAAGCACGTATTCTAGATCCTGCAACATTTGCAACAGTCAAGGAACTCCCTAATATTCCAGCATCAGTCACCAACTGTACGTTTTCCTAACGATATAATGATCAATTTGCTTACACAACTCTACAGTCCTCGGTGGCCGAACTTATCCCCTCGAAGGTTCGCTATTTTATTCGAGAACGTTTTCACTTTACTTACTCAACGCATCAGGAGCGGCAATGGCCCTTCCTCAACATGCCCCTTACACAGATCCTCTGGGAATCCTGATCTGTGGTGGATCGACGGATGGTGCAGGTCAAGCTCTTGACAACTGTGTCACTATTCAGCCTGAGGCAGCCAATCCCACTTGGACTCTAGAACGCATGGTACGTCGAGTGCCTTTATCCCCTAATCATTTTCACTTAAGCATTATTGTCAACAGCCTTCTAAGCGGGTCATGGCATGCATGGTCGCTTTGCCAGACGGTACTTACATGATCATGAATGGCGCCCATCAAGGAGTTGCGGGTTTCGGTCTCGCCACGGACCCCAATCTCAATGCCGTTTTGTACGACCCTTCCCAGCCTCTTCATCAACGCATGTCCATCTTAAACAGCACCATCGTCGCGCGTATGTATCACTCAGAAGCTACGCTTCTTCCCGATGGACGTATTCTGGTTTCTGGTTCTGATCCACAGACGGACAATCCTGATGGCACTGTAAAATATCCCGAAGAATTCCGCATTGAGGTACATCAACCTTCGGCTGTCGTATAATTCATGTCTGATTCCCTTTACTAGGTGTACATTCCACCATACCTGAATCAAGGCTTCCGCCAGCCGGAATTTAACATCAGCAACACAGACTGGGCATACGGAGGAAGCTATACGATCACCAATGTCCACCTCTTCCAGGGAACCACGGCGACGATGAGAGTCTCGCTTCTCGCTGGTACGCTATCAGTTACCCTCATTTTTTTTGATCTAGACTTACAATGTTGCCGACAGCTGTTTCAAGTACGCACGGAAACGCCATGGGTGCTAGAACGATATTCCCCGCCTTCTCCTGCTCTGGAACGACCTGCACAATCACTGCTCCCCCCAATGCAGGCGTTTCACCGCCGGCATGGCATCAACTGTTCATCTTGGACGGGCCAACTCCATCTCATTCCAAGTGGGTGCGCATTGGAGGGGATCCAGCAGAACTAGGCAACTGGCCCGACCTTCCGGGATTTACAAGGCCGGGTGTATAATCTTTAATTTGTGTGTTTTTTGTGGATGGACTGCTACTATGCTTCATTTCGATTTTTTGCTTGGCTCTCGCTGTAGGCTACCATGTATTAACGATTAATTTGTGATAACTTTCGTTTCAAATGCACATTCCTTGACTGTCCTTTACTCGTTTTGAGCCTTCGGTGTTGTTGGTATCCGGTATGATCGTCTCATGAATCCTATGGTGCCGGTCACTTAGCCACCACTACTTTTGTACAGGAGAAATAACTTGGCAAAATCTGTTCCAAAATATTAATTATCTTACAATACGCATTCTTTTGATGAGGCGAGAAGATTTGTTAAAGGATTTTGCAAAAAAAAAAAAAAAAAAAGTAAAAACTGATGGTGTTATTAAATTCGAGGTCAGCCCATTTACCCACCCTTCCCAAAAGGAAATTAAGTGTAACGTCTGAGGAAAATGGAACGCGCTGGAATCGCACGCAGCGCAACTTCTGTTGGACTATCCGTCCCATTATATCATCAACATTACAGGTTCTATAGCACCGTTACTCCGGGTGACAAGGCCGGGTCTGCCGTGTTCTATTAGAAATCGTAGCGCCGCTACATTAAGGGTCCAAGATAAGCGAGAGATTATTAAAAAATTATCTACATATGTCTCGAATTTCAAGAACTTTGACTATTTACCTACAGTAGACTATTTCTCACTATTTTCTTACAGTATCATGGGTAATTGATAGTGCCAAATGTCCTCTCCGCTACTAGCCAAAAAAAAAAAATCGCCCGGCCAAATTGGTGAGATTACATAAGCTGTACAAAAGTAGTGGTGGCTAAGTGATCGGCACCATATGTGTAACGAATGTGACATGTAACGGCGGTCACTGCGGCCGACTCTCTCGTCGGACCCGCTCCTGTGCGCAGTCATCTCCCGCCGCCTCTTTTCTTTCCCTACTCTTTTGCTTCCTTTCTCCCCCAAAAGATTTCATGCCTCGTCATTAGACCTCGGCATGCGCTTATTTAGACTCTCCACCAAAATACCTACGAGCACCTCCCCTAAACTACCTAGTATTTAGACACTCAGTTCTCGTAGCAAAAACCTCAGTGAATTCCATTCTCTTAACCAGTGATTCGAGTTCCTCTCCCTTGTGCCTGAAACCGACGTCCGATACTCACTCACGTCACCGACGTCACGCTTCCGTCACAATATGCAAGGAATTCATAAAGGCGTAGATTCATAACGGGAAAATGAACGTTCAACGGTGCTGGAACTACCTCAGGTCCCACTTTGAGGAGCATTTGCCAGTGGCACCTCCGCTGAGTGATATGCACTAAGATTTTAACTCGGAGCACTTCAGCTTATTAGTTATATAGTAGAGCGTGAAAACTTGTAGATTCGTTACCCTCCTTCCATGAGAAGAAATTTTCATGTTATAAAGGATCTGCCACAGGTCTACGTGCAAGTAATCGTCTACTAGAGTTCAGCTTGAGCTCCAGGTACTATGTCTCCATTCCTTACGGTGAATACTACATGTACGAATAATTGATCACTATCATAGGAGCAAACATGTCGATTCAGAAACAAAGCGTCGTACTGTGAGCAGCTTGTTTCAGATAGACAAACTGGAGGATAAAAACAATAGATTGGCATAAAATTGTACAATGAACCGGATTAATCTAATATATACGTCGTCTAATAAAATATATGGCACAAGACATGAAAATTTCATTGCCTATAGAATATATCGAACCAACAGAGAAGTCCAATAGGCAAACCCAATAACTAAAAAACCCAAATACTAGAGAAGCAGTGTACAATGAGCGTCCGTTAACGAGAGATTTAAAAAAGATTGTGGAGTTGAGTTTTTAGTCCAAGCGGATAGCGACGGTGATATTTAATAAGAAAAGATCATGAGCCACGGGTTCAGGACAATCTGTATCATTATAAGCCAAGGGATCTAGCAGTTTAACGGGTTACTTACTGGGAACAAGATATGACCAGAGGCGACAATTCTGAAGACACGATGTATTAGTTCTCGCCAAACCAGCGATTCAAAAGATAGCTACTGACGCGAGAGGAAGAATAACAGCCCACGATGTGCCGGGAATCCTCCATTCAGGGGGGATGAGTGAGGTGGACAAAATGACGATAGCGGCTAGTGCACCGAACGACATCAATAGCACCATCCAGAATCGCTTGATAATCCTGGGAACTTCGATCCAGAAATTGGACCTCTCGACTTCCTACATATAAGATAGCATTTATTAGTCACAAAATGGTGAAAGAACAACTGAATGGACTAACCTTCTTGGTAGCACCCCAGGTGATGTTATAGGAGAACATATGCGCCAAAAGGGCCGTCGAAAGATGGATGCTAAGCCCACCGAAGAAAAAGAAACTGAATGATGTTAATATTGGTCGACAAAATGATGGAGAAATGGACTTACAAGAAGGGAATCCACATTACATTTTCAATCAAGGACGAAAGAATGTCTCGCTGCCCGAGACGATACTCCAGCAGAGTATAGCCGAGGTTTCCTGCGCCGGGGAAGACAACGGTGCATGCAAGCCAAATCTCAAAACTCTTCAGATAGAAACCGTCTACTTCGAAAGCAAGGCCAAGGAGGAGATAGTTGAGAACTGATAAAAGAGCGGATGCGGCCAAACCGTAATAAGAAAACATGTACGACATCATGCTAACTTTGTAGTGCACTGGAGCATTGGACCACAAGAAGATGCGCAACTGTTTGGTAATTGGTCCAAGACGCCACCAGTCGATGAGAGGATTGAAAATTAGTTCGTTACAGCCTAAATAAGCATGCAGCGTAAGTATGTCATATATTCGCCGATGATAGACTACGCACCATAAGAGTATTTTTGCCATCTGTTTAATTCATCATCAACAGTGAGCGAAACACCCTCCTTGAATCCTCCTTCAGAATATGTTGCCCAACGAATGATATAACCCTTGAGCTACAATGATATATCCAGTTAAATTATTGAAGTTGCAGCAGAAAACAAATCGTACCTGAAGGCGCAGTGCCATGTCGAAGTCCTCGGAAACATTTGACTCTGACCACACTTTGGTGACACCATCTGCCGTATCCACGAAAGCTGCGTCCTGAAGAGCAGACCAACGCAAGAACGCATTATGCCCAACAAAGGGGGCAACCTCCCCATTGGCGCAACCCATAGAAATGCACTTATTGATGCGGCGAGTGAAATGGGCGATACCGTTTTCGAAGTAATGGTGGGCAACCTGCATAACATCTAGAACGGGCATGAGATGAATGTGAGAAATGAAGGACATTATATACCTACCAGATTCGTGCTGGATGATTGCAACCTCTGGACATTCGGCAAGTTCTCGGGCAGCGTCCCTGAAGCAATCCTGCAGATAAGATAGTGCACATAAGTAAGGGACATTGACAACCTGCGGTACACAGCACGGAGCTTACCTCCGGCACGATGGTATCAGAGTCCACAATCAAGATGATGTCGCCGACGCGGAGTGACCTGGCGTTACTAGCCCATGGTTTCCATTTCCGACCATTGTTGTTGTAGGTCTCTTCGAGTGCAAGCTCAAGCGCCTTATCTTCCAAAGTGGATTCGCCTTCGACTTCGACGGTGCTTTCGCCGGCTGCCTCCAACGCAAGAATATGCTTCTCCAATAAAAGGGAAAGCTGGATAAAAGCGTATCAGCTCTAGCACTTTACTAATTTGATCGATGAAAGTTTACCTGGAGGCCGTAATTCATATTGGAAGCTTTCTTGAATCGACCGGCACGCTTGAATCCATCGGGATCGTTGGAGTGTGGGGGACGGGCAATCCAGCCAATGTTGTGATCTGAGTAGAACGCGAGGCGTTTCTCACGCTCTTCTTGGCTCAAAGTCTGTAGACCATCGTCATGCACGAAGATAGCAGACGTGCCACCTTGCCTGGCGTATGTCTGCATAGCCTTCTTGAGTGAATGAACGGAAGGGGCACTATAACAAAAGCATGATTAGATATCATGAGCCGGAGTGAGAGAAGAAGAGAAAGAAAGGATGATGTGCATAGGTAAGGAGAGATGTGACGAAGAAAGTGACGAACGTACATAGTCTCTTCCAGGCTCTCCTTATACACAGGAAGTTCAACCGTGATATGAGGAAGTCGCGAATCAACTTCTGGATTTGGTTCAGGGGCGACAGCGGAGTAATAACGAGAGTTTTCGTGGTACTGAGCCACAGGACCTAGGCTGCGAGGAATAGTGAGTAACGATTTTGTGATCAGATAGAAATCTTCGTACACGAAGGAGATATTGGTGATGATTTGGAGCGCGAAGAACTATAGGTCGAATGCGTTAGATATGAATTAAAAATAAAGTAGGGTCAGATACCTACCAATGATACACAAATCAGGAAGGGAGATGCTGCCATCAAAGCAAACCTCTTATAATCATGGTCAAGCTTCCATTCTTGTAAGAGGACAGCGAGACCACTAGCAATGAAGACTATAAGCTGCGTGAGTAGAATTGAAAGGGTATGTAAAGAGCACTTACAGATCGCTAGGCCACTTCCAAGTCCTGAATATACCGGTGCGAAAAGACGCATCGGTCGAGCTTGACGGGTTGAAGAACCTTTCTCTGGATCCCCAGAGACCATATTGGAAGCCTTCTTGGACGATAACTTCCAACTCCAGTTCCAGAACTTACGAGAGGCAGGCTTCGCAGCCTCCTTCTCCACGAGAGCTACGGCAGCAACAGCTTCGTTGACGGTGACGGAGACGTGAGCGGCCTTTTCATTGAGGTTGACGTTGGAGGCAGACGCAGTGGTAGAAGGAGCGGTTGAGTTTACGGTGGATGTTACCACTGAGGACGGGGCAGTAGTCCGGGAACGCCACACCAGTTTCATGAGCTTCTCGTCGAATTCGGCACACAAGGGGACGATGTGTTCAAGATCATCTGACCAGACGACCAAAACCCGCTCATCGCGCTGAGAAGAAAAGTTAGGATACGAAACTAAAAGTCGGGGTACGACGTACGATGAAAGCGCCACATTGTTCCTTATCGGCTTTTGGAAGGTGGCTTACCGTATCGAGAATTTGAATGCGAGTATTGACATCGACGTAAATTGCCGAAGCGTCTTCGGTACTAAGCATTACTGTGTCAGGCAATGAATTAATAATACAGTTGGGTACTCACACTGTAGCGAGAGCAGAGTGCACGGCAGCGCTGCGAACCTTGACGGCCACGAGAGGGTTGAGACCACGGACTGCAGCCTCGAATGGTGCCAAATACGGGTTCTCGTAAGGAAAGACGCGAAATTGTCCTGGCTCTACTCGTATGCAGACGCCAGCGGAGATGTTCTCTTCAGAAGGCTTAAACCAGGCGTCCCCTTGAGTCTAATTAAAAATATCGTTGTAAGAAGAGAGTAAAACTTGGGTGAATATAAAGGTCGTCAAATTCCAACAGACAACTACGACTTAGATGATGAAGAACATCTCGTCTACGACGAGAGGTTGAATGAAGAGACTGCTCACCGAACGGAAAATCCAATGAAGGACAGCGTCAAAGGAGTCGTAGTCCATGACGGTAAATTATGCTGGCTGACGAGAAGGAACGAAAGCCGGGGCGTATAGGGTAGAGTAGCTAGCACTTGAAGGACCCGAAGAATCAATATCTTCGATACGAGTGCATATAAGAGTGATTCCACGTATAGCAGTCATCAGACATTATCACCGTTGGTGGATCAGACAGCAATTGTGCCTTCCGGCAGACATCTTGGACAAGAGTCGAGACTTCCAGATCGGATGAGATCACGGAGGTTCTCCGACAGTCGATACACGCGTCTATGAATGGGTGAAGATTGACGGATCCTGAAGTAGAAGGAGCGTATTCCCGAGGCAGATACACATTGAAACGAAGCAAGGCACTTCACACATGCCTTCAGGATTCATGTTCCTCGACGCGAGTGATTTAGTTTGGATCCGCATTCCGTCCACTGAACTTGATCGGATTATGAAAGGTGCCGTGCATCATGTTGAGTGGGTGATAATGAAGTACTACAGTCCAACATTATCCGCCTGAATAAGAAGCACCCTGGAATCCGTGAGAGAGATATCTGCTGCCAGAAGAAGCATAAAGTCTTCGAGAACTAAGATTGCGCCGAATGCGATCTAGATATCATAGGATTTGACCCATACCTATGGCTACACAGCAATTAAGACTCATGACAAGCTAAAGCTATCACTGATTTGCGCAGTGACTTGGTTTCCAGTTTACGGCCGCCCGGATGCATTGAGAGATTGACAAGTAGGTATTTTTTGATACTTTTGACTGAATTTGACATACATCAACGGCATTGAGCCCGGTAAGAACTCAGATTGAGCAAGATATCTTTGCAAAGTGTTTCGCCGATTCCATACATGCTCAACTAACGGGGCATCTTCGAGTTTTTGCGGAAAACCCGGATTCGATAGGATTTCGGGGATGTGTTACTGGCAGCTCGGGCTAAAACAAATTCATTTTCAATGCTGAATGCTTGAAGGCTGACAGAAACGTGTGATATAAATGTCCAACAGGTGGCAGGGAGATACAAGAAGATTCGAAAAGAGATCATCAAATGCCGTTACGCACAACTCGGAACAGCCTTCGCACGCCAGCTCCTATTTTGGTATCTATTATTTTCTTTTATTTTGCAACACCTTCCCAAGATTCTATCAGATAGACTTCGGGGCGCTCTTTCTCCGTTACCGCCGTGTCGGCATTCAAATCGGTGTACCAACAACTCCTCAAAGGCTAGCATACCTTCAATCTACCCCTTGAAATTCAATACTAAATGTGTTCAACTCACCCAAATTCATAATATTGTCTGCTATCTTATGCTAGCAACCAGTTGCGTATAAACACTGGCGTGCACTATTTCTATAATACTTACGTGCTGGCACTACACAGCGGTAAATATTGACAGAATTCTACTTGTCATGTCCTGTAGACGCCACTGGTGATCACGATCGAGAAGGTTATTACTCAGTGCTGTTCCTGCCGTCGCGGATGCTCATTTCATCATCGTATGAACCAGGTACATTCGATTGACGTCTGGTTGTCCTGTCCAAGCTGAGTCCAAGTCATTATGCATAACGAGTTGGCAAGATTACCTAGGATCGAAATGCTGATATCTTGATTGTATATTTTCTGCCTTAGGACTCCACGCGATTGCTGTCAACCTTATCTTTCATTCCTGTCGTTTTTGGATGGAATCCATCTTCAAATACTTCGAATACAAAGCGATACAGAGGCAGAGGCAGTATCGCCGTTATCTCGTCTACATGCAGGGAAACACAATGCCAGCATATTATCTCGTAATAGGCACTGTATCAATATACAAGATAAGCGCCAGTATCAAGTGTAGGCTTATAAATTTATTAATCTTGAGGCACGTCTACCTGAAAAAAATAAATTGACATGCTTCCCTTGTGGTTCAAACGTGCACCGCTGCTATTCCACGCCATTTCACTCCTCGTTCCTGGCAGTGTCTATCGTCAGGATTTTTTTCTTCTGATATATGGAACATATTTGTTGTTCGATGTTATTCATTGCTGGCTAGTACGATCTATTTTTAGTTTGCTTCCCTCCGTATGCTTCCAATTATCCGCCAGTACTTTGGCCCTATGTCCCCGACTCCGGGATCGTCAGCTCGTCATAGATATCATCATCATCCATCTATAGACGCTAGGCACATACTCTCGATTTAACTTTCATTCCACGTAACCTTATCCGATAGTCTGGTCAATGAGCATCTTCAAAAACTGCTGCCCAGTGCCGTGCCTTCAGTCTCCCCTCTTTCTTCCATTTGTATACGGAATTACGGAAAGAAATATTTTTATTGAATCTTTGTTCCTTATTAGGGCTGCCCAAGTGTTCCTAGTATTTATATACCGACATTCTATTTGTTCATGAGTCAGTTCTTCATAATAACCTGGCTGTGAATTTGGCTGCAAGTAGTAGGCTTTGATAGAATTACGACATAGGAAAGGCTGCCATCAAGTATCAGATATATGGGATATGGATTTTTTTTGAACTAATTGAGTACTTGTTAGTGAATTTGTGACAATGCTGTTGAATTCGCCTGCCGGGCCGTAATCACCCGCTGTACTTAACACTTGTGTTTGTCCTTGTCTATTTAGGGCGTCCATTTAGAATGACACCACCTCGTCTCCAATCGAGCCACCTAACACGTCCCATCTTTTCGCAAGTATACTACTAACGAATACCTCTTCACCTAGTAGTCACTATTCATTTAAGTTGTTCTCTGTCTGTAAAGCTTGAACGTTTATGCTCAGTCACACAGATCGTACACTTACCACTCGATGATAACAATATCTTCACACCAATGGCAGATTCCCATCAAACAATTGCTTCTTTTGCTCCTTTCGACTCGGACGCGGGGTTTCCCAAGACGCTTCGAATCCTGCATGCAATTCGTTCTCTTCCACGGACTGAATCTAGGGTAATCCATCAGATCGCTCTGTATGGCCTTATGTTGGGATTGAAGACTTGCTTGCAGTTATTCTCACCGATGCTCTCACTCCACCGAGCATCATTGTTCTGTGCCTCAACATAATGAATAGCACTTCCTCCGGTGCCTCTACGCATGGCTAAATTTCCTCGCGGAACACGATTTGCATGGTGTCCGACTTCCTGCCGTCGGTTCCCATTGGCAAGGCTCGAATGACATGGGGAGAAATCAGCAGCAGCGAACCGACAGTGTTCCTTGATAAGAAGTGATCTGAAGGTGACGTTGATGTGATCATTTTATTCTTGTGAGCCCATTTTTACTTATCTCTCCTTGCAGAGTTACATATCACGCTCAACGCGCTGAGGTTTCGCCTTGCATTAAAGACAGGCTTGAATAATTAATCTTAATGCATGTGAGCCTCTGAAAGGGACATTGCAACAATTTTTCAACTCAACTTTTGCACAGAAATTTCCGAATATTTCGAAGCATGTCAAATGTCCACGCTGATCGACTATTCTGATCTGAGTGCTCGGCCAATAATTTCGACTTATTCCGCCATCCGGTGCATGTCTATTTTGTATAGTGATTTCTCGGAGATAGACAGACATTGTCAGTGCACAGTATGCTTGAACATACGTGTCAATCACTTGCGGAATGGAAGCTCTTGAGGTTGCCTGGCCGTTCTACCTCCTCAAGTTTATTCGACACCTTCACGTTATTCAATAATGTTCCCATCAGCGGACGAAAGACTTCACAGATAGCTGTGAGCCTGTACCCGTTTGGACTGCCATTGTTTTAATTTATTAAGCCTAAACTTGCTCGTTATAGCCATTGATCACATCGGACGGCGCTTTTGGAGGAAGTCTGTAAATAAACTTTAATGTGAAAATACTTCCCGGAACTCTAAAGATCGATCTTATACGGGTGGGCAGGCGATCTGGTTTGATGCAATTGGAAACATCGAGGCCAGGTACACAAAAGTGTTGGACAGACCGGACGTCTCTTCCCCCGTGAAGTAGTCAGTGAATCTCCTGTATTATGATTGCAACAGCGTTATAACCTCACACTTCACTTTGTGATTTTTTAGAGCGTTTGACTGTTCTCCCCATTCTCTAGTCGTTCGTTTGCCTTCCTCTCCTCATCGAAGACTATGACTTCGCCACCTCCCTCCATTTCAATCGAGGCTGACGAAATGCCACCTCAACGACCTTCAGAGGTCGAGGCAGAATCCCGCCATGCATCTCATTCTCGCACTACGTCCGGAGCCGTATCGTACGATTCTCCTCCCATCACCCCTCGTAGCTTTACTTTTGGGAACGTAGCCAATCCTTTCTCTCCTCCCGCAAGCGTAGCCAGTTTCAGTAGTCCCGATCATACACCAATTGGAACTCCAGCCATTCATTCACATCAGTCCCAACCTCATTATCCTTTCCCGGATGTCACTCCTCGCAGCGGTATCACGTCAATGTCGACAAGCGTTGCCGATCTATCAAGGTCTTCTTCTTCATACTTCGGCAGCCGTCCTGGAACCGCTGATTATGCGGGTTCTGCCCGGCCATCTTCAGCACGCATCAGGGAAGCATTCGCATCGCCGAAGACGCGTCCTCTGACCATGTACAGCGCTGCGCAACCTGCGGCAGCCCGAGTGCAGCGAGAGCGTCCCAAATCCACCATGCTCACGTCTACCTCTTCTCTTCACAAACCCTGGATGACGGAACGCGATCCCTATTCGCGACTTGCGTACTTCTTGACCTATGGTGTTATGTTGCTTGGAGTTGCAGCAGGTGTCATCCGATGTTACACTGGCTGGCAGGATGTACCTCTCTTGGGGAATCTCTGTCTTGTGATGGACGAGAACTTTGATACCGACGAGGGCGTATTCGGCGACAATGGCAAGTTCTTCCGAGAAGTCGACATGAGTGGCTTTGGGTGAGTTATCATTGAGAATGATCGAGTCACCGCAATGGGAATATTGATCCCGTTTATAGTAATGGGGAGTTTGAAATGACGACAGCATCAACCAACAACTCATTTGTGCGCGACGGGTATTTGTACATCGCACCCACCCTTACCTCGGACAACATCGGCGCGGATGCTATCGTTGACGGATATGTGTACAACATCACTGGCTGCACGTTCAATATCACTCAAGGGCTTTCATATACATCTTCCTCGACGCAGACCGCCAATGCTAGCGCCATCGGTATGGATCAAGAATTCGATGCTGCGGGCTATTACAAGGCCTGTTCCGCGGTCAGCAACTCTACCGCTGGACAAATTATCAATCCCGTTCAAAGCGCGAGGATAAGTACCCGACGGAGTGCCAATATCAAATTCGGTAGAGTAGAGGTCCGGGCGAAGATTCCGAATGGGTAAGTTAGCTTCCTCTATTGCTTTGTTCTAGACTAATGGCCTTGTTTATAGCGACTGGGTGGGTTTGATCCGCTCTCTGGCCTGGGTTATGTTCAATTAAACTATCTTTTATAGTTATGGCCGGCTATTTGGATGCTTCCTGTCGATAATACTTACGGTGCATGGCCTTTGAGTGGTGAGCGTCCTTCCTCTTATTAAATTATTCTCTTTCAATTTCGTCCTTTCGCGGCGCTTTTATCTTTTTTTTCTTCGTTGAATCATACATGTTTGGTTGGAAGCTCCCATCCTTGTGCGCTCTTTAGGCTAGTTCTCTCGCTTGTATTTCTATGGCTGGGGGGGCCTGACGCACCGCGTGGCCATCTGTTCTATATTCTCTCTGTTTACTCCTATCATCATTCTCCATACTAACGCTTCTCTCCAGGAGAAATTGATATTATGGAGGCGCGTGGAAATGGTCCTCGTTATCCTAAACAGTAAGTGGAACTACATCACTCACGGCTAAAGATTAACCACCTTTCAGGGGAAACAATTGGGTCCGTGGTTCTCTCAACTGGGGCCCCAGTCCCTGGCTCAATGCAGTCGCGAAAACTTTCGGCGCATGGGAAATGAGGCGAGGAAGTTACAGTGCGGATTTCCATACCTATGCCCTCGAGTGGGATGAAGACTTCATGTGAGTTGTACCTATCTGATCACATAAATAACTTTGCTCATTGATTTAATTATTCAGGCGACTCTATGTGGACACTCGTTTGCACCACCTGCTCGATCTCAGGATGAAGAAGCAATCCTTCTGGGAACGGGGAGATTTCCCTGCTGTTATCCAGAATGGCTCGGAAGCCGTTATCTTGAATAATCCTTGGGTCAACGGCACCAAAGCTGCCCCCTTCGACCAATGTGAGTCCTAATAGTTACTGCTGTTTGTTCAGCTTGATAATCTCTCTATTAGCATTCTATCTCATCATGAACGTTGCTGTGGGTGGCACAAATGGATGGTTCCCTGATGGGGACGAGAAACCCTGGTTGGACGGTTCGACCAGTACGTTATTCTTTCCCGTGCTTACATATTTATCTAAATAAAACCACTAGCTGCCATGAGCGACTTCTGGAGAACGAAGGACAAATGGCTCCCATCCTGGCCTTCGAAAGTTGAAGACCGGGCTATGGTTGTGTACGTTACCTACTCCCATCTTACGTTCTTGTTCAATTCTGACGCCTAAACGTCCCTCTAGTGACCATGTAAAGATGTGGCAAAAATGTTAACTGATAGACGGATATCTAGTATCACCTTCTCAGCTCAACCATATTGATTTACAATCATTTAAACGATCTTGGGATGTGAACATTAACTAATGGACACTTACCTACTTACTTTCGTTCCGGTATCATCGTATTTATCACTGTATCTAGTTCACAGACATGTTCATGTACTCCCACTCTTTTGGTTTTGTATATACTGATATCACATTTTCTAATAATAATTTATCAACCGACATACCAACACTTCATATTGGCATTTACATGACAGCGACAAAGCAAATGATCTAGACTAGTCTCTCGGTAACTGTAGTGAACGTGGGCTTCAGTTTCGAAGCCAGTGTGCGTTAAGATAGCATCTACACATAGACTACGTGTACACTCGAGGTGATAGGTGGGCGCTGTTACCGTAGCGCTCGGCATGGCACGTTGAAATAAGATGTACTGTATGTCCCCGCTCCCGAGTGTAAGTAATACGATGCGATCAACATAATGAGCCCTGTAATCTAAGCAAGACACTCCTGGCCTTTACGACACTGAAAGAAGCCGGGGCAAATACAATCCGGATTGAAATCCAGGATTCGCCAGGTCGTATGTACTCATCATTGGCAGAGGCATACATGGTGAGGGATCCAAAGAACAACTCTGGAAACAAATCACCTAATCTGTGGCACGTAACTTCTGCAAATCAACACTCGATGCTTAAAGCAGAAGAGTTGACTGCTCTTGTACTCATAAGCTGATCGTATTCTTCAGTTGATCATTCATCGAGCTCCAGCACATGACGTAGTCAGTTTCACAAATACAGCAGATACATATACGAAAGAGTCGACTGTGCGAGTGCACATCGACGCGATGTGCACGAAGATCCTGCAGTCAACAATTGCATGGGCGGATGACCACTCGGATGGAAGCCAGCCTTCCTGTACAGCAGACAACTAAATACAGAGACACACGACGAAAGGGTGAATTCGATAACTTCCATAGAACACGCACTTAATGAAATGTAGAACTAGACCCTTGACCCCAGATTTACAAATTGTGCACTGCAGATCGCACAAAACGGTCTGCAAACAACGCTCAAAAAACGGAGATATATATGGAAAATGCCCACCCCCATTTGTTGTCTGGCCGAGAGGCCTCATCCGCATAGTGCGGTTGTTGGAACGAGATTGCTTTTCCAGATCATAATAGCATTTAACATCACCGATGGTAGGTGCGTCCACATGCTCGACGGTGGGGTGGCGGTGAATGGGTGGCGGTGAATCAAGTGGCCTGGAACAGCACCTTTTGTGGCATCGCACATGTGTGAGCGTTCTACAACGTTGGATATAGATTACGGATCCTATAGTTACAATGAGTATTGTCTAGCGTGAGGATAAGCATTGATTCTTGGTTATCGTCTGTGACAAGTATACTCACACAATGGGTATCATACATTATTTAGGCTGGTACTTTCCCTAATCTGCATGTCTGGATGCTCGATGGGCTGGCTCCGTTCTTGAATGAGTGGCTCCCGCTCGCGTAGCCCAGATTCTCTATCCTCTGAAGAACAGCAATTACATCTGCATAAGTCTTCCGTGCATGCGTGTCCTGCTCATCTGTTAAGACAGTACTTCGCTCCAAGGAGCGCGAAAGGTTGGCTCACGGATCGAGAGAAAATCCAGACAGATTCCCGCAACCACATCGAAGCAGGCTGTAACCAATATCCCGCAGACTTGTTCGCTCATATTCTGTGTAGGTGTCTACGTGGCCTGGTCACTGCGCATTTGATGGTTGGCCCTAGCGCTCGCGATGGTGGCAGGAGCAACCATTTGTTTGGTTATTATTTATTTCACCCGCCATTGCACTATTTGGCTCATCAAACAATACAAATTGTCACCATCGTTGTCGTTCCCCTCGACGTGCTCGACGTTGTCCGCTACGTCCATCACGATGGAGACAGCTTCTCATCTACGCATACGAGGTCGAGGAGGCCCTAATCTTGACAGCAGACCGCGCTCTCGGAATCGCCAGTGGAATGCAACCGAGGGCAGTTCGCGCAGCGGCAGCAACACGCCAAACCACATCGACGGTGAACGCTGGGAACGAGGAGGTCATCGAGGAGGTGGAAAAGGCTCGAGAGGACGAGGGAGAGGAGCTCCCAAGTTTGGGAACGTCTCTCTTCGCGTTCCGCCACCAAGACAACTAGAACCGGTCATCCATGAACACGACGAAATTATGCAGGATGGCGAAGATTACGAAGATGAGGAGGAAGAGGAGGAAGAGGAGCCTGTGATCCTCCAAGCAAGCTCCATCAACGAGCCTGTGTTCGAGTCCGACATGGAACGCGACAAGCTCTTCCAAGAGGTGCGTTGGTTTCTTGTTGGATATATGGGATCAGAATGGACGATTCTATATTCGCCTCCAATGCGATACAGTTCATATGCATCCCCTCCAAGTTTAGCTGCTATGAAGTAAAGAAATGGGGTGCAACCACCTTGCGTGTCGAAACAGCATTGGGTCTTTGCGCCATGTTGTCTTTGTAAAAGTATATCCGTTAGAAGCCATGTTACGAAACGCGAGGTGGAAAGTATCTTGGCTGCATATACTACCAGTTATCAATCGATTTTATGGACCTCCGCTGAGTTTATATTTACCTGTTTTATCCCTTCATGATGTTCTCAGCAGCAGCCCATTCGCATTACTCATTTCTTAACATATTTAACTGACTCATTTTTACAGTTGACAAAAGCGCGAGAAGTCGAAAGGAAGAAAGCAATTGCCGAGGGGAAGATGGACGACCCCAATGTGCCCAAGAGACTCGAGGATGCAATAACGATGGTTGGCACATGTATGGACATGTGCCCGCGGTATGAGCGATACAGACGAGAGAGAGAGGGCAATCTATATCAACTGGAGATGGTGTGTAACCTCTGCATAATCTTCTATTTATGAAATCTACGCTGATATCTTACTAGATTCCGGGGACGAGACGAATCGACCACAAGCGTGCAGTGAAAATGTACGAGCGTGCAGCTGGTGATAAGACGCTTCCATCGGATTTGAGACCGCCTCCAGTGCTCAAGGTGTGTATATTTTGTGTTCGTTAACATGCTACTAACCAGCATTCAGCGCACACTCGATTACTTGTTCCACGAGCTTCTCCCGGAGAAGGGTCTCGTAGCGACATACCACTACATCCGCGACCGTTCGCGAGCAGTGCGAACTGACTTTACGATGCAACACGAAACCGGCCCCATTGCCATCGAATGCCACGACCGGTGTGCACGGTTCCATATCCTGTGCCTGCATCTCGCGCCAAGCGTTCCCGACTACTCTGCTGCACTTGAAGAGCAACAGCTCATGAACAGTGCGTGATTCACTGGTCACAGCTAACGTCTATTAATCTCCTCACAGCTCTTCAAAGTCTCAAAGAGTTCTACGAAGACCAGCGAGGCCGCTATCAATCACCCACTGAGCTCGAGATGCGCGTGTACCACCGACTCATCCACATTCGCGACCAGAAAGAACGGCACGAAGACATCCCAGACCATATTAGCAACCACCCCGTGTTCAAGCTCACCACAGACTTCCGGCTCCATGTGCAGAAGAAGAGTGCACCGATTACAAAGAAGTCGCAGCTCGTCGTCGACGCAGAGGGTATGGAGATCTTTAGTCGGCTCGCTGCGGTATTGAGGGAGCAGGGAAATATGGTGATGATCTACCTAGTCGCATGCATATTGGAGTCGCTTTTCGGGAAAGACACGATCGAGGATATCGAGCAGTTACGTGGGCAGATGTCCATCCCGGACGTGATTGATGGAATATCAACCGGAATAGATTATGTTCCGGGAGAGGAGCACGAAGAGGTCTGGCATGTGGATGATGAAATGCAGGATGAGCTGGGGGATAAGGGCGAGGAAGAGTACGGTGAAGAGGAGTATGAGCATGAAGAGGGAAAATATGAAGTTCAGGAAGAGGAGACGACGGCTCCTGCTCCTACTCAACCTCAGCCAAGTGCTATGTTATGGGGTAGCTCAGCATTTGGTCAGATAGGAGAAACGAGTGCACCTCCACCTACGACTGCCGCTCCCACCTCTGTTTTCGCCACACTGAAGACGGCCCCAAATCCTTTTGGGTCGACGTCTGTCTTTGGTACCCCTGCGTTCACCACTTCGTCATTCCCATCCGCCCCGAAGTCTGTGTTTGGCCAAATTTCGTCGTCATCTACCCCAGCGACTACATCAGCAACAAATTCTGTACCTGTTACATCGGCGACCACTTCAACACCAGCGCCATCCACGGTTGCAGCACCGACGCCAATATCTACTACGAATGGAAACCTACTCCCCTCGTCGTTCTCGTCTTCATCAAGTTTATTCGATCCCAAGGCTGCATCTAATTCAATATCTCCAATACCCAACTTTTTCTCCAATACAGGTAATTTCTATATATGTACCCCTGTTTATAATTATTAACGTTGTATTCTTGCAGTGACATCGACACCTCCCGCACGAGGTGCTTCTTCGCTGGCAAACGGTGAAGCAGCTCCTTCGGCCCCTCCAACATTCAATGTCCCACCCCCGTTCTTCAAGCCTTTACCGGCATTTTCACTTCCCTCAGCTACCAAAACGCCATTAAATCCTCAAGCTCCTTCCTTCACGCCTAGCTTCACCCCGCCGGCCACTCTCACCCCCCCTCCCGTGCCTCTCGTGAACGGAGTAAACAAAGATATCCCAACTATCAATGGCACGTCTTCAACGCCTCCCATGCCCTTATTCTCAGCCCCGCCACTACTCAACAAATCACACTCTTCCAACTCCCCTTCTCTAAACCGTACTTCTGCTACTCCGCCACTGAAGATCGATACCACACCGGTTAGCCTCAACGCCACACCCCCTCCACCAGGCTCCCCTGCCATTCCCCCACCACTTGCAAAGGTGCAACCAATATCTTTGCCATCAACGCCTATTGATAGTCGACCCTCGTTAAATCCTATGCTGAATCTCAGGAATTTGGACACATCAAGTCCTGGCTTATCGCGTACTAATACTGAGATTTTAAGCCCGCTCGTTCTCGCTTCGCCTTCGACATCCTCGATGTCCGTCAACAACTTTACGCCCAGTTCGACGCCGCTTTTCAAGCGCCTGAAGTCATACGCCAGCATCCCGAGTTTCCTCAATGGAAGTGGAAAGGCTGACAATTTGTCCGATTTACCAGAAGCTGCTCAAATGCAACTTAACGAGAAAGCAAAGGCCTTTGAGCAGAAGAGTTCCGTTGTCAAAGAATGCTTTCAACGGTGGACAAAGAAAGCTACTAACCGTGCAGCTTGGATTGAAGCCTGCCGACATAGTGATGCCTATCGACAAAAAGTCCAAAGACAGCGCCTCTCAATGTCTCGAGGCGCCACCCCTGACAAAAAGCGAAGAATATCGACAGGTCCATTCGCTGCTAGTGATAGTCCCGTCAAGAAACGCTCTCGAAAGCGGATATCCAACTATCAGCCACCGCTTACCGACGAACAGTTGGCTCAACGATTCAAAGAGGTGCAGATCCTTCCCTTCCATTATCACTATTCATATTTCTATTTCTTCACGGACCTCATATCGCTCCTTCTCTTCTCTCCAGAATCACGAGGATCACGAACGCCGCTGGGCGCAAGGTTCCTTCCTACAAGTTCTCAAGACGCACCTCAAGGGAAAATTCAAAGCTACACCTTCACCCTGGAACTTGTGGTTATCGATGAACCCCGAGAGCGACGCTACTGCTATATGGTTGGAACGCAAGTTCGATGTTCCCGAGTCTGGCCAATGGGTTTCAGAGACTGTGTTCTCGATATCGGTTTCCTCTTCCATGGCTGCGTCAACAGATGGTTATCCAGGTATAATCGTCTTTGAGTGTACGCCCATAGAGGGTGTCGTGGATGACCTTGAAAAGTAAGGTGTTCATTACTGCCCAGTTTTTACCAGCTGACGTCTTCTCTCTCAGGAAATATCGGATACTTGACGATTGCTCTCGCCTCCGCGACATCATCAAGGCTCTTCCTACTAAAAGACACTTCGTGCCATCACTGCTAGTATTTTCCTGGACGGAAGGTGAACAAGCATATCCCGCCTCCGATTTCTTTGATATGGTTCGTTACTATAGTGTTATTCTCGTCATTTAGCTCAAATTTTGTGATAGATCAAGAAGCTCGTTTGCGATTCAGTCCTTGAGGGTTATCATGTTCTTCCTATCACAGCTTCTACCAAGGGCCTGGACGGCAAGCTTGGTGAAGCTCTTAAATCAATGACACTCGACACCGAAGGCAAACTAGTTCGATCTTTAACATTCCACGGTCTCTTCAAAGTTTTCGAGTCTGATTTCACCGCCTTCCTAACCGAGTGGATTGACAATTGCCTCATCAAAGATCGATGTATGTTTCTATACTTATCTTCAGAGGTCTGGCTAATTAATCTTCTTTAGTCAATTGGAGCATATATGACCAACTAATACAAAGCTCTGTAGCATTACTCAACAAGATTGCTAAGATTGTTCTTCAGTTGTTGGGTGCATCTGTCCAAGATGTACTGCTACCATTTGACTCTGAGAAAGTAGACGGTAGCGAGTAAGTCAAAATTTCTGACAGATAATGTAAAGATTGTACCTTAACTATCCCATATAGATCTGCATATGAAGCTTCAGCTACATGGCTTTCTCGCTCTGATGCGACTGGAGATACTGAACATATTGCGATTGATTTGAAGGCGCATAATGACATCGGACAAGGTACGAGCCCTCTCCATTTTGAGAAGCTCATACTCATCCTTGTATCTAGATTTCCCAGCGCGGACGTTCATCGAACATTTGGCAGTGCTTGCCCAAGCTCGTATCCAGCAACGTATCGGGAAGGGCAGAAAGACCATGTACCATATTCTAACTTCGGAAATCCAACCTTCCCTAGAAGCTTTCAAAGCTGCGATTCAACCGCACCAGATGAAGCTTGGGCAGATCTTGAACTTCAGCACGCGTCGATCACCGAAACGCCGGGGTATGTCAGTTGATACCGAGCAGTCAAGGTATGAAGGCTGTTATCTATTGACAACTTTCTCTCTAATAACCCTTGTCACAGTCCGAACGCAAAACGGATTCGATTGTCGGCATCAGTCGCATCTACTGTGGTCGATCGTACCCCACCTTCCAGTCCCCTGCCCAACGGCAGGCATACCCCCTCTCCAACCAACAGTACGGTGTCTCTAGCTACGACAGCAGAAGCACCAGTTGTCACCGTAGCTATGCTACGCGCTTTGACAAGAGACATGAAGAAGAGATACGCAGCAGTTTCGAAATAGATTCTACATCCATTTTTGGTTGGACTGTAACTTGTATTTTATTTCGATTTACTCACACGACACATTTGTATTATGCTTTGGATCATTATTGGAATACCCATTACGCTCTCCCTGCTCTTGTAGCAGTGCTTTCCATCCTTATCCCGTGGGATGAGTTCATGAACGGCTTCTCATGGGTTCCAACGCAAAATAAATGTGGTGAGAGATTAAATACAACAACGAATTTCTGCTTTGCTCGTACATACATAAACCATACACCCTACTTGTTACATAACAAAACGACAGAAGAGCAAAAGAAAGTGTGAAATGAAGGTTAGAATGTTCTTAAACATACACAGTTACATGGTGTCCGTGATCACCTTCCTCTCCTATTCTGAATCGCTGCTAGGTCCGATGCTGGTGGAAATCATTCAGCTGAACGCAAGAGCCGACCAAGTAACCACAGCGCCGACGGTGAGGGCTGTCGCGGTATGTGCAACGACAGTGGCGAACTTCTTCGCGCGTTTGCGAGGACTGGGCATATCAAGCATAATAGGAACCTGAGCCTGAATAACTTGAGGCTGATGGCAGTCGAACACCGCATCGACGTAGGCAATAGCCTGGACCGTGTCAACCCCCTCCATAAACACATCGCTATCCGCGCTCTTGCTCGCAGTGGATACCTCGCCCGCACTCACTATCTTCTCACTGACGTTCAAGTTCACGTTCTCACTTTCATTCACCCGAGCCTCAGCCTCAGCAGTCCCGTCCTCGTCCCTATCATCGCGCTTGCGCTTTAACGACGGCAGAACGGGCGCCTGAACGGCATCAAAAGAAGCAGTGGGTCTGTGTTCTGCTGGTGGTTCAGGAGGGATGCATACCTTGGACTGAGCAGCGAGACACGCCATCGCCACGTCCCGTGCAGCTCGCACTGCATCGAGGTCGACGGCCATTTGTTTCTGCGTTTGTTCCCTGAGGAGACGCATTTCTACGGAGAGTGTTTAGTGTGTATGCAACATTAATGTATAGGGACATACCATCGACGAGCTCGCGGAGGGTGCGAATACTCTCCTTGACATCTTCCCTCTCGTGAAGGGGCGGTACAGGGGTTGGTTCACGCTCTGAAGCACCCTGACTTTCACCCACCTGATCCTGCAACTCTTCGAGATGTAACTGAATGTCAGGAATATCGACATTGGTTACGGCGTCGACCTGTATTGCCAGCTTCTCTTGAAGATGCTTGATATCTGTAATCCTCTCCTCGAAGTCAGAAATTTTAGATTCCATGGCTTGGACATTCATTTGGAACCGAGCCTTATATTTCTGGCGTTTGGTTTCAAGCTCTTCCACTTCATCCTGTAAAGTAAAAGGTCAGTCGCGATAATAATGAGTATACTCAAGAGTAGATAATAAATACCTGAAGTTTCTCCACATCGGACTTCAGATCTTCGATATCTTCTTTCCTCTCCTCCTCCTCTCTCAGTCTGTCTTCTTCTTCCTGCTTTCTCTCTTCTGCCTCTCTTATCCGCTCTTCGGCTTCCCTCTTTCTCTCCTCAGCCGCTTTCTTTCTTTCTTCTGCCTCTCTTAGCCTCTCCTCTTTCTCCCTCATCCTTTCCTCCTTCTCTCTTTGCCTTTCCTCAACTACCTTCTTCCTCTCCTCCTCCATCTCTTTCTCTTTCCTCTCATTCTCTTTCGCCCAACTCTTGACTTCGACGTCCATCGCAGCAACGTCAACTGCCACAGTAGAATTAGCAGGGGGAGCACCCATTGTGAAAGACGCAGGCAACACCCAGTCATGCATCCTCCACGGGCTCCCTAGCGAAGGCATTGGCGGGAACGGAGGTGGATGAGGAAACTCCCCGCCGAAGATCCGTGGCTGGATATCAGCGACTGCATTGCTTAGGCGCTCCAATAATGGAAGTTGACGGACGGCTGGGGTGACTGAATGAGAGTGAGGCCATGCTCCAATGATTTCTGGCTCCGTGGGGACGGCGGGAATGAGAGCGGAAACATCGGGAGCAGAATTGTACTCGTGCACGGGAGGAGGCGCGGGCGGCTCTTCTAGCGGCAATGGGGTTGGGAGAGCAATAGAAGCGGGAGGAGTGTTAGTAGTAGGGTTAGTGGAACTCGTCCTAACAGCTGCTGGAGTCTGAGGTTCAACTTCAGCAGGAGAAGCAGGACCGGATGACGACGGAGAATTGCTAGTGCTGGTACCTAGATCCATGGGAGTCGAAGATTGGGATTGAGAGTTGTCCTCTCGCAAATCAGAGCAGGAGAATATGTCCCCGTGGGACTCATACATGGCCGCATCATAATAGTTACCCGCCTCCGGTACCTCCTCCCCATCATTGAGAGGGGGCGTAGGCAGACGGGTAAAGTCCGGTGAAGAGGAGCGAGAGACGAATCGCGAGGAATCTCGAGACCAGCGCGGGCTGCGTGGGCTATAGGGAGGCGAGAATGGCTCGTATTCAGGTGAGAACGCTCGGTGCGGCGGTGTCGAAAGACGCGCAGGAGCCAAGGGCGTGTGGGTGGGTGGGAATAGGCCCTTGAGTTTCTCAAAGGCTCGGTTGACGCTGACTTTAGCGCTGTTGGAGGAGCTAGACTCGTTCTTCATTGACGGGGCAGGGATTTCCTCGATGTCAGAGTACGCCTCGTCGGAAGCCCCATACGAGTCATCCGATGACGACGACGACGAGGGCACCCGTACGCCATAGCGTCCTGAGGAAGAGCCAGACTTGTTGGAGCTCGAGATGGCGGGGACAACGAGCGGCTTGAAGGTTGAGAAAGGCGGGGCCGCGCCCGGGCCGCCGTACAGCAGCTCGACGCGGGCGATGACTGGTGTAACGAGATCCTCACCCTTGCCGACTGTCTTACCAAATGTGATGATGTCGCCGTCCTCGAGTGTCATAGCTGTCTCTGGGATGATCATCTTGGAGATGAGGTCGGTGGGCTTGCGAATGTGTGTGCCGTGATGAGACCCTAGATCGATTAGGTACGCCTGCTCGGTCGATAAGCATCGTCGTCGCAATGCAAGTCTGTTGGTACTTACAAAACCACTATCAGAGAACATGATCTTTGCATGTTTGCGACTAACGACAGCGCAGCGGAACTTTGCGCAGCCCTCGTCGTCTTTGAGGTCTGCGTCTGACAAGTCGTCGGGTTCATTGCCGGGGCGCCTGCCGATGTGCACAACGCTGGTGCTCACTCTGCGATAAATGAGTTTGAATGCATCACGTTTGTCTGACTTTTCGACGTGCAGCACAATACCTGTCGACAAAAGGATCAGATATGGTGGTAAATGCAGCATCCAGGTCAATTACCCGTTACTGGGCGGTGGGCTCGATAGCTAATGTCAGAGAGCAGGCGCGGGGCGGGGTTGGTGCCCATGAATTGGATATCGTCGTCTATTAACATTGAGAATAGCGGCTTAACAACACTTATATTGGCTTGAAGAACAGGAGGACCTGGGGGAGAAAGGCAAGACGCATGCAGTGTCGCTGCTCGCCTGCTTGCCCTTTATCTGTGACACATCCGGAACCGATCCTGATCCGGTTCTCCGCCGCCGCCGTCTATATATTCTCCATGACTCTCCGCATAATTTTTAAAATATATTCAGGTATCACAGCGGGCAGAATGGCCTAGTCCTGAATCAAAAGCGCATATATTAGCCTGTAATGTAGGATGCAAATAATAAAAAGTAAATGCATTATCGAAGTGCGGCCGGTATCAGGCCGTCCAATGTCCGAGGCATGGACCATTGTGATTCATTTTATAAATATGCTGTGGTTTACGTGCATGCTGCCAAGTTCCAACGGAGAATCTTATTTTTCTGTCCATGGTGGTTGATAATAACTCCCTGAAGCTTTGAAATATTCAGCTGAGGGCACTTTTATTTGTGACTTATTCCTAAATATCCCTGATTAGTACGATATAGTAGGGAATTGCGTCAATCTTCACAGCTAGACGCCGAACTTCTACCATCGCATCCAACGAAGACTTAGTTTGAGGATCAATGGAGATATGGCGGCAACTTGAACTCAAGTTCAGAAGTTGCGTCTGAGATTTGTAATCTCTCAACTGTTGTCTCACTACCCATTTCAATAAATAGCCAGGGAGCATGATTGTAAGTCTCACTTTCCACACAAGTAACCACTTCTGCCTCTAGAATGATTCTTCCACGTACCAATGACTGGGTACTACCAACGGACCACATACCAGTGGAAATACAAACGCTATCAGATGACGCTGCCGACATGAATTTTGCCAGACCTGACTTATCACAAACGGAATTAACAAAAACTCAAACTATAAGACAACACCGCGGCGTCAAACGTTCAATTAGTAAATTCGCCCCCATCTTTTCTCTCCCAGATGAGATTCTATCAGAAATTTTCTTGCTGACATGTGCATATGACTCTGAAACTCTCGAAGAGTGCGAAATCTCGAGCGGAAACCGATTACATAGACCCACCCATACACGGCATGAGCCCTTGGCCATTGGGAAGATCTGTAGCCACTGGAGGAACATTGCTTGGTCAAATTCGCAACTTTGGAGTTCAATCTCAATTACTATATCACGCTTCAAACGTCAACAGGAGCTTGTGAACCAATGGCTGTATCGTTCCAAGGCTTGTCTGCTCGATATTCATCTCACCGTCAAGGATATATCCAATTTTGGCTGGAGCGACAGCGTCGCATACTGTGTTATAATGGATCTTCTCATCTCTCGAGTGAAGCGATGGCGCTCCGTTGACATTATGATCCCCGAACAACATTTCGACATTCTCAAAGATGTTTGCGGTCCACTTCCCTTCCTCAATAAATTATGCATTCGGAATCCTGCAAATTTCACTGTTCAACGACCCAGGATTAAGTTTAATGCAGGACTTGAACAGCTGGAGGAATTGAAGCTAGATGCTTGTGATCTAAACGCAAATTTTCAATGGGATAGTCTGACCTCCTTCAGCGGAGCTTACTTATCCGTGGACCAATGCATGAATGTTTTGCGCTCTGCATCAAAACTCTCATATTGTCATTTCGGATGTATATACGGGCACACCAAGCAATACAGTTCTATTTCCGTTCCTAATATTACCTCTTTCTCGGTCAACGCAAGAACTGAAGATGAAATGACGTCTCTCCTTACGAATATTGTGCTACCTCGTCTCAAGGAACTGAAGTTATTTGTCACGTCTTCGAATACCTGCCTTACCCATGAAACGTATAGCATGATATCTCGATCCGCATCTACACTGGAAAAGCTTGTGATAGTGAATGATTCGACACTGGAACAGGGATACATCAAGCCTTTTATCAAATGTCTAGAAACTCTTGGTGCTCTACGCGAGCTTCACGTTGTAAAGAGGCTGAAATTTTATGGCTATGAGCTGATAAATAGACGTGCGAAAAATAGGCCCTCTGAATTGGCTCAAGTAAAGCAAGTACTTTTACCCAAGTTGGAAATTCTAAACCTTCAAGGCATAGAAACGGGTCCTCGTCTTGATCTTTGTAGGATGTTGGAAAGTGGATGGAATGTAAAAGGAAAACCCGGTTATGACGAAAATGCTGCTCAGTTGGCCAAGCACTCTTAAATTTTATAGACTCGTCATCCTGGGGCTTCTTGATCCAGCGATTCCAGCCGCTTTCGATTCAAGGGGTGCAAATAGCCCACTGTTGAATATCCTAGTTAAAAATTGTACCCACAAACGCTACTAGTATTGCAACAACCATGCCTAAGAGACGTTTTACAGTAAGAACCATGATTAAGTACCAAACAGCGGGCCAGTTGAAAACGCAATTGCCACATTTGAGACGAACGCGTCCTGACTCATAATAATGACGCATTATTTAATGTTGAAGGCGTTGGCAAACAATAGAGTAGCGATGGCCCTAAGATGACCGTTTGCAACACTCTGTGCGCAATCGCTTTATTTAAGTGGTTTGCCTTTCCCTCTTATTTACAACAACAAGAACCTTTTTATGTCCTTGAACATAATTCGTCGAGAATATGAGCGAGAATACCCAGGACCTGCAGGACCAGCTGTCCCATATGTACGAAATACACACGAAGCATAATGTCGATCCGCCTTCCCATGAGCTTCGATTGAGTCCAGAAGTGCTAGAATTCATCTCAGAGCGTGGCGAAGTGAGTTCATATCTATCACTCAAACATGCTAACGCTAAAGTTTCGCACTAGTCTTTAGAAGAGCTTCTGCAGCGAGCTGCCGTTCAACCGCTGCCCGTTGACGACAGTCTCCCTCTAACTGAATACCTTGTTTCGTGCGTTGATAATATTTTCTTTTCCAACCGTGTGGCTGAGACCGTATTATGCCAGATCTTCACATAATACCTACCTCTTGTCCAGGCAGATTCTTGGACGGTCTTCCGCAGCATCCTACACCCATGTCCTGACCCGTAACGGCCGTTGCGTTGGTACGCTTGTATCAGCCTGACCCAGTTCGTCAAGTTGACTAATTCTTGCCTGATCAGAAATCGATGTTTGGCCTTCTCCAAAGGGTCTCATCGTCACTCATGGTCATACCTTCAGCAAGGGCGTTTCGTTTGCTAGCGTGTGTGCTGCTATCGGAGAAGCGGTTAAACCTGGTGACTGGCCCGTGCTAGTGAGTTTGGAATGTCATGTCGATGTTGAGGGTCAGAAAGAACTTGTACGAGAGATGAAGGAGGCCTGGGGTGAGAAGCTGGTGCATACAAAGCTTGAAGATGTTGAGGACAACCAAGTCACTCCCGCGCGTTTGAGGGGCAGGATTATCTTAATGGTATGTTCCAAATGCTTTGGATACGCACACCATATTGTTCTAAACATTCTCCTTATAGGTGGAGTATTATCTGCCTACTGCGTCAGGCACAGGAGATGATTCCTCTTCTTCCTCTTCTTCCTCCTCCTCTTCCTCATCAGAAGACGAAGATGAAGAAGGAACGGAAGCTGGTATGTGGCCCAAACGGGGCAAGAAAAATCATCAACATGAGCGCATCTCTGCAGAGCTGGCCGGGCTTGGATACTACGCTCGTAGTTTGAAACCCAGTAATGGGTGGCTTCTGCGAGGTATGCTAACATTCTCTTTCTTGAAGTGTCACCTAATCCCTTGTTGTCCAGAAATCACCGAGCCGCTACATGCGCTCATTAACATATCCGAATCCGCATGCAACGCCCTTCTTCCAGCGTTCCTGACGCAACTTATCGAACATTCCCAACGCCATATGCGTAGGATATTCCCCCGTGGCACCCGTATCGGCTCTAGCAACCCCGACCCACTCAAGTTCTGGCGCAATGGCTCCCAGGTGGTCAGCCTGAACTGGCAGAACTACGACCGCGGGATGCAAGTCAACGAGGGTATGTTTGTGGGTGGACCAGGCTGGGTTCTCAAGCCAAGATATATGAGGAAGGACGGTGCTGGCCAGAGTTTCGAAATGAGGAAATGGAAGTTGAAAGGTGAAGTCATCGGTGCAAGCTCTGGTACGTTTATGCATTCCGGATATGGTACTAGCGTGGTTTCTTACCTTGCTATTCGGTCTAGCTCCCGCTCCTAATGGGCGTGAGGGCAAATCGTTCTCCAGCTATCTACGCGCTCAATTGTTTCACTCCTCCAAAGACCTTGACTGGAAGACGAAGACCGTGAAAGCCAATCATATCCCTGATCAAGGAGCTGATGTTCTTTGGAAGCAAGAATGGGAATGGGAATATGAGGATGACGAACTGGCAATGATACGGTACGTTTGTATTCCTCAGAACTCGTAGTGGTTTCGTGTCTGATCCCATGCACGCTTTCTAGCCTGATGATTGCTGAAGATGAGTTCGGCAAAGACGACAAGCTCGTCGTTTTCTGTGCGCGTGTGGATGAGCTTGTACTGGATAAGTGGGTATTGGTTCATATGATGGATATGAAGGGGAAAGATTGTGGTGCAACGGTACTTATGAAGTTCAGTCTGGAGAAAGTGAGTTAGACTTGCTTGACTGAAATTATTCGCACAAGAAACTCAAGCGAAGGAAGCGAATTGATAGCAAAGGGTGGAATGACTATTGCCATATACTATAGTTGAATATAAATTATCCAACGTATGTACATTATAATGTTTATATAATTTGAGCTACATTTCCACACTGTTATTAGTAGCCTGTAGATAGATAGGTTAGTAGGTTTGACAACTCGATTTATGGAAATGCTTAGTCACGGACCTAAGTCCAATGTCCTTCTAAAGTGCCAATCTTCCCCCTTCAATTACACCAGAGAGGCAACATCCTTGAAACTACGGTGGAGCACTGCCTGACGGAATCATCAACAACTTAAGAGGCAGCATTCGTTCTCATTCTACTATGTGAATGGAAAAGCCCAGCTAAGAGCAGTCTAATAGACGGCCTTGTGCTGTACGAGGTCCGTGTGAGCACTATTCATTCTACCCAAGCAACGAATACGCACTATAATGTTCGTCCAGCAAGTGATATTCCACTTAGTATGCTCGAGTGTAACTGAAGTAACGACTCAACATACCTGCCGCCTTATGCTCATATTCCAGAGCCAAATCGTCATAACCGGTATTGCAGAAAGTTTATAAACGGAGGCTAACGATACAATACATTACTTTTCGTAGAGTAGCAGGTACAGATAAATAGGATGTAACGTTATCATGAACGTATGCGTAAAACCGGAAGCTAGAAACGGGGAATAGGTATGCCATATCCCGATGGTAGTGAGAGAAGTAAGCTAATGCGAGTGTCGGACTAGATGCGATAGAGTAGCGTCGATGCAATTAGATGTCGTGAGTGATGAGCGAGAGAATGATACACAAGATGAGAGACGTGAGATGGAAACGAGAGGCTGAAGAGAAGTGCGAAAGTTGAGGTGGGCGGGGGGCAACACATTGGAGGGGATGGGTAATAGGGACGAGGAGCAGAGGCAAGACTAATGTGCAAAGCCGTTCTCTGCATTCTCCGTGCGCGTTGCGTAACCCGCTGTAGTGGGTGTGCCATGACCATTGCCAGCGGCATAGCCATGCGCATCGGGAGCACCATTTGCATACTCGGCCTTCGTACCTCCGTTGGGAGCAATCTTGGTATCTTCGGAAGTGTTCTCGATGTACTTCTCCTCGAGCGCACCAGAAGCGAGAGGCTTATGCGACTGCGCAGCCTTTGTCTGCTGCACAAGGTCGTGGCGAGAGGAGTAGCCAGCAGGAGCCCAGCGGTGTGAGGTCCATGGTTTACAATCCGGGTCGTTGTACATCTACAAGGATAAAGGTTATCTCACGTTCCGATACAACCAAGGACAGACAACTCACGTTATCGACGCTCTCCAAGCTCAGATCCGAACTCTCATACAAGAAGAAGTAAACGACCACTGCAGCGGTAAGATTACACGCCGCAAAGACGAAGCCGTATCTGAACTTGATGGCGGAAGTGATGAAGGGGGTGAAGAATGCGATGAGGAAATTCCAGAGCCAGTTGGATGCGGTAGCGAGAGCTCCTTGCTTGGCACGGGTGCGGGTGGGGAAGGTCTCGCCGATGAGAATCCAGATACCAGGGGCCCAGGTCATGGCGTAGCCGAAGATGAAGAGGCAGGCGGAGACGATCATAACTAGATAAAAAGGGAGACATTAATACGAGTTAATAAAAGGAAACGGGGTAAAGACGTACGCGTTCCAATATTCTTATTTTCAGTGGGATCCTTGGCAGTTCCAGCAGCGGCAAAGACGAAGAGCCAAACAGCCTGCCAGATACCACCAATAATCAACGGTCTCCTACGTCCGAACCTCTGCATAACGTACAGACCACCAAACGTGCACCCAAAGTTAACAGCACCCAAGATAATCTGGGTGACAAAACTGTCCTGGATACCCACACTCTGGAAGATGGTAGCGCCGTAGTAGAAGAAGTAGTTGGCTCCAGTGAGCTGCTGGAAGCTCTGGAGTGCCATACCAAGGAGAGTACGGTAAAGAGTCTTGTTCGCTGGGCGGAAGCAGTCGATCCAGCCAGCCTTGATGCGTTTCTCGTTCTCGATCTGATTGACGATGTCATCGACCTCGGAGTTGACGAAATGCATGTTGGCGGTGTCGCCCTTCTTGATACCGTAGGTACGCGCGATACTGTTGCGAGCGGCTTCGACTTTGCCATGGGCAGCGCACCAACGAGGTGATTCGGGCATGAACAGGATACCAACACCGAGGATGACTGGCCAGATGATACCAAGACCGATGAGGGTACGCCAGCTAGCTGCGCCTGAGAGCTCGCGGGTGCCTATGCCAATACAATAGGCGACGAGGATACCGAGGGTGATGAAGAGCTGGTAGGTGGCGGTGAGTGTACCTCGTAGATGTGTTGGTGCAGTTTCGGCTTGGTACATGGGAACGGCGGCACTGAGAGCACCGACTGCGAGACCAGAGATGAGACGGCCAACGGCGACTTGTTGCCAGACGGTGAATGTGGCGAGCTGGATAATAACACCGACCACGAAAAGACAACATTCGCAGACCATGGCCCGTCGACGACCGAGTTTGTCTGCGACTCTGTTAAGTTAAAAATAGGTAAGACCCGGTAATACATGGAGAATAAGGCGAAAACACGTACAGAGCACCGATAAGGGCACCGAAAAGCGTACCGATAGACAGAAGGGAGACGATGAGTCCAGCACGTACAGTGCTGAACTCACATGAATTGTGGTCAACAGGGTTAGAACAAGTTGCAAACCGAAGTTTGAAGTCCTCCATGAGGAGGATGTCGCTGATCTGACCGGTGTCATAACCGAAGATGAAACCTCCCATACTGGCGACGAGGGCCAGCATGATGGAGACACCGCCAATTGGCATGCCTTGCCTATATGGATATTAGACTCATCGGTGAATAAAGAAAATTGAGCGGGACGTACACATAGAAGAGCGGCATTGTGAAACTATCCTAGTCGTTGAACGTTGAGGTTCTAGAGTGGTGTTGGTCTAGAATACCGAAAGGGTGGTGCGGGGTAAGCTGGGGGATATGAATACCACCTGTGCTAAACGATATGGTGGGGACACCTAGAGTGGAATAGAATATTTTGGAGAACGGGGAAGGAGCTATGGGAGCAACTATTTATGAAAGCAGCGGCTCGTGATGTCATCCGTACGATGATCTCTGTCAGCTAAAAACTGGAACTTTTTTCTTTCTTTCTTCCTTTTTCCTATTTTTAGCGGTGTTATATCCGAGACGGCACGTCGTCATCGTTCAAGCGTAACGGCATAATGGTTGTTGGAGGGCTGAGACGCACCACCCGCTGAATGTTCTGCATGGATCTTGCTGAGACTTGGACCCAGTCAGTGACTCACATATAGCAAGGCATGTCAACGCTGAAACTAGATACAGTGCAAAGTTGAGCAGCCTAGCAGAAGCAAAAGCACAGATTGTGTCCAATCCAATGACATTCGCAGAATGGTTTTTCATTGATCAAACCGACAAACTCGGAAGCCAGCGGCTCAACAGCATTGCAACCTCGGATGTCGGCACTTATTTCCATATCAGGAGTCTCTTCCGATCGAACGGCATCTAGAAATAGTGTGGCCGAAGCCATCCGTGCCAGAGCTCCGGGGTGCCACAACCTTCCTCCGTCACTGCACGTCACCAGCGCGCTTGCCTCTCTTGATGATTATCGAGCGGCGTACTTGCGCTTATCATCAGTTCTGGCGGAGTGCAATATGCTATATGCTTACCCTAGACCGCAACACCCGCTACTGGTAGGTGATGCTCTGGTGATCCCATGAAAAATGTGCGCAATCTGGAGGGTGCAAACGTTGAACTCCATGGCGGATGGCGGCGTCATCATCAAACTCTCGCGACGCGATATTCTCCACCCGTTTGTCGAGATGCTCTCTAGAGTATATGACCCTGTGGGTTCATTTGTGACAGCTTCCCCACTATGACGCTCACTACTCTACAGTGTATGTTCTGCGGCATCTTCAACTCTCGACGTCTTGAACATCCCTCAATTTTGTGCACAATCGTCAACGAAGTCTACAATCAGAAACTCGGTGACCTATTCAACAGCTCTTCATCTAACTCCTAGCATATGCTTCCATTCTCCAACTACATTGCACTCCGAATCAGATATCACACTGACAACTGAAAATAATGTTTAGAAGCCCACCCTCAATCTGCGCAGCGGGATTAGATGTGGACTCGAGCCATCAGCTTAGTCTTCTTCCAGTTCGATATCCTCTCGGAGGTATACCAACTGCGACTACGGTACTACCAACCACATGGCGTGCATTAGACCCCCGCACCACACGTGGCTTATCCTACCCCGACCCAAACCAGACCCCTACGAAATCTCCTCCCGTTGATTCAAGCCAAAGTGCCGAGACTCAGTAATGCGGCATGCTCCGGAAACGACTCCCTTATCTTTACGATAGCTCTCTTCTGCCTCGCCAGCGGATCTACATAGCAGGACTATCCCAAAAGCTCACCCTTTAGCAGCCACACCTCTATCAAAGAGTGAGAGCGCCTCAGTCGAAGGGTGAGATCCCACTATCCCTTCGTATTCTCAGAGGACATCTCTCCTTTAACCTTCACTTACAACCATCAGACTTCTCACTTCGCCTTACGATCAACGGATCAGCGAAGTATTCGTGCTTGTATCCGTCTGTCCCATAAGAACCCAGTAAGTCGTGTTCCGTCCCCTTCTTAGGTTCTGGACGGGCAAGTCTGGTTCCAGAAGCGCCAATCTACTTCTTGATATGCAAATCCACTGCTTATCACCTAGAACAGACCTTGCCTCCTCTTCTCTATCCAATGTGCGCAGCTCGCCTCCGTTCCGACGTATGGCTCATTGTCGGATGTCTACTCATACCGTGAAGTCGCGTTCATCCGTGTGCCTACTCTGTTGCCTGCATCCATTCTGCCTCCTGTATATATTCTGATTATGTATATCTATCTTCTTTCAGTCCAGTTTTATCCTCACTCTTCCTTCGTTTCCTCCCCCTCTTTCTCTTCCCTCTACTCTTTACTCTCTTCATGATTTCATCTCAAACCGCATCTAATACCTTTCTAATTCATTCCAAATCATGCGCGATCCCTTCCCCTCCCTTATTTTCCATATACAGTATCCACTTCAATATTCAGTTCAGTACACGCTGTCAGCTCGACTGTATTAAGCCTTTGTTGAAGTTCGAACAGATTCGACGGAAGCAAATGCGTAATGTAAGTGGAAGCTGGTGGCGTGGAAGGCCGTGGACTGAAAGACGTCACTGGGATGGGGTGGAGGATCTTATATTATCGATATTTGAAATAGAGGATGTTTGGTTAGGGCTTTGAGGGCCTTCGAAGTTGTACAGCTAAGCGATATGTAGCCCTTCATTTTCGTATTTTGTGGTACGTATGTACTCAAAACAAGCTTGAGAACGGGACGCTCCAAAAACCGTGATTCTGTTGGAATCTGGCTAACACCGTGAATACCTTTGCGGTAGTCGCGTTCACCTTCATATTTATCTCTCTTTTACATACCTCGCCCTTATCATGAACTTTTTATTTACTCCCCTCAATATATACATACCGTACATAACTTAGACAGAACCTCGTCCGTTGTACCGAGATTGAGATATCTTATCTGACTTTGATCGTACCAAAAAGCTGTTTTCACATTTTATGCTATTTTGGTCTGTCCATGCTGCACAACCTGCGGGACCTGTCCCTGCAGAAATGCTCAGAGTATATTTTAAAATCCTAGTCCCAGGCCATGCTCTAGCTTTTACAAAGTCCTCTTTTTACTCCAAGATTCTGACCGCGTTTTGGATGATTTTTGTTTACCTCATCAAAATACCAAAACAGTCCTACTATTAAGATAATCGAAGTGGTTATTCTGGTATTTAGAGTGAAAGAATGAATTTATATCAGTCTTGTATAAGCAGAATCCTGATATTCCCGTTATCAATTAGAATGGGTATGATTCCATAATGCAAATCCCCAAGCCATCTTCTCGCAGGTCATCTAGCTTCCTCAACCTTTTCGGGTGAGTTCTGAAACAAGTCGATGTCTCGATATCAAAACTAAGAAGGCGATAAAATTCAGTCTCGTGTTGCAGCGCTTCGTCTATAATCAGACCACGTTTCCATCGGCATCCAAGAAGGCTGATAAGGGCACGATCATGGAAGGATATCTCTCCATCGTAACTAAATACCCTTAACCTAGGAAGAAGAAACGGGCCATGTAAGCGCAAGTCGTGGCGCAGAGGATGGAGCATGTTTAAGAAATGAGTTGACAGCCCAACAGAACGGCCATGGCGATAGATGTCGCTGTTCTCCAAATGTAAACGTTCGATTGACGGCATGGATTGGAGCTCACGAATGAGAAATTCCTCGTCAATCTCCATGTCCCATATAAGTAGCCGCTTCAACGAACATCCTGAGCGTGTTTGCAGCGCAACGACTCCGGCGAGGGTACTCATGCCTGAGAAGTATAGTTCTAGGCTCTGGAGAGATGGTGTGGTAAGAGGATGAAGGAATAACGTCGGGTCGGGTCCTGCTATATGGAGCGTTTCTAATCGGGGAAGTAATATTGACGTTAGTACGAATTTGTCAATGTTAAGAATTTTGCTGCTCATATCATTGAAACGACACTCTACGAGTTCCGTTGCAAACGTAAGGATGTCAAGAGCAGAGTCGGCCGAAAAGTGTTGGCATGAGAATGTTTCGAGCTGTTCCCAAGGTAGAGATACGTCCGCAAATTTACATCCAAATTTCAATTCTACGTGGCGAAGCTGTGGAGCGATGCTGAACATGTCGAGCCTGTATCCAGATTGTCGACTGCTGAAAGAAGTAAGAGTAAGGGATTTTAAAATGGGAGTTCGACCAAGCACAGTTGAGATGTCATTGTAGCACGAGCTCGGTAGAACCATCTCAACGTCACGCCAGCGCAAAGAGTGAGATGCCAGTATTTGAAAGATTTCATGAGGAGGCATCGCGTTCCACATGGCCTTCTCCTCCCGCATGTATGTCAAAGTGATCGACAAAGGGGTATCCCCGGAGGCTTCTAGCCATTTAGAAAGGACTTCTTTCTGTGATTTTAGTCTGCGCCTAGCTAGACAGAGGTGTACCGAGCCCCACAATATCGGTGTAGTCCATGCGACGACTCGCCATGCACGACAGATCTGCGCAGAGATCAACGCATTTGAAAATTGATATGGAAACGGCTGAGCAAGACACCATAGGAATATTTCTGCCCATATTTCGGGAGGAATTCGCACAGCAAGCGAAAGTGAGTTGTATTTGGCTCTCAGCGCAAGTCGCTTTTCGTCGAGCAGCGCCAATTCAGCTTGTATTTGACAGCGTTCAAGTTCTAGCGCAGTCTCCAATAGCGGAAAAGATGTATTAGTAGAGGCAATGTCGAGCATCATATGGGTAATCCGAGAGAAGGGCAGAACCTGATATTAATCAATCATCGGATGTTGTCGAGTATATTAGTGCATGATGTCCAATACTCACAGTGACGTTGTCTACTCAAGAGCTTTAGTGGTGGATAAGTAAAGCTCGAGTAACGAATCGTGAAAATTGAGGATATCAACATTCGGAAATTGCCGTACCATTGTACCGTCATGTGGTGTAGCATTCAGGCAAGAGATTACTTATTATATAAAAATGCGAAAGTTATTCAATGAAACCATGCTGGTAGTATGTATTCGAAACATTCAAGTATAACTAGGAACGGAGACCAAATACACGGACGATGAGAGCCTTGTTATGCAACACTTGCGGCTTCCTCAACCTTTTGGTAGGAATTTCGCGTTCAAATTCCTGGTGACTGGTGGACGTGTCCATTTGAAATGTGCAGATGAGAGAATTGTCCAAATTTTTGGGGCTTGGGAACTCCTGTACCAGGCTGCGCTGCATCTGCAAGCGAGTAGACTTATAGGGTTGCAATCGTGGAAGGTGATAGTGTCCGCATCATATCCGACGTCTGCAATTGAGGAAGAAGAAAAGGCTCCAAGCAACACAAGTCACCACGCAGGAGGTGAAGCATGTTAATGAATAAAGTGGAAAGACCTACTTTCCGAGGGTCCCGATAAATATTAGCATCCATAAGGTCTAAAAGGGTCTGAGATGAGATTTATTGTAAGCCTCGAATTAGGACATCTTCCTGTATGGTAACATCCCGTATATAGAGTTGTCAAAGAATAGAGCTAGAACGAGTTTGGAGAGAAATAAGGAGGGGTAATGAGGTCATATTAGAGAGGTAGATCTCAATATGGTCAAGGGATGGCGTTAGAAGATACCATAGAATGTTTTCTGCGCTCGAGGTGATAATCGAGATTGTTGCTCTATCCGATTCCAAGGTTTCTATGTAGGCCACCCTTTCCTACCGACACGTTTCAAATTCTGTGGCATGGTTCAACACCTGAAGAGCGTCCTAGAGTGAGAGCAGATAACATGAGGAGCTCTTGAGTTGTTTCTAAGGTAGATCGATTTCTGAAAATTGATACGGGAGGTAACTATGGATGTGCTGAAGCTGCGAAGAATCGCTGAACATGTTAAGTGATTGTTTTAATTGTATGTTCGTGAGGTAGTAGAGAGTGAGCATATGTAAAATTGGAGTTCGACTACGAACACTCGAGATATCGTGATAGCACGTCAACAGTAGTGACATATTGACTTCGTACCAGCGAGAGGAATGTAACGCGAGTGTTTGGGTGATTTTATGGGAGCTGCCGCGTTGCAGTGTCCGTCTCCACATATCTGCAAGTCAAACAGATCGTCAAAGGAAAATCCTCAGAAGTACTTAAGCATTTCTGTCTGTAATTTATGTCTTCATTTGCAAGCGGGAGACAGGCAGAGCTCTACAACTTCGGTGTTATCCAAGCGATTATGCCCCATGCATAGCAGGGCTGATTTTGCTGAAGATCAGCGCGTTCGGCCTCCGATAAGGTCAACACCTTAGAGCCCTCGTCTCAGGGAGATACTAGTAGAATATTTCGGCCCATATTTCAGGTGGAATACGGGTGGCGAGTGAGAGGGAGTTGTATTTGATTTTAGGTGGGTGTTGCTCGCGATGAAGTCGCTCCATTTCAGCTTGAAGTTGGCGTCTTTCAAAGTTTAATGGATTTTCTGACACCATCCAGGTAGCTTTTTCTGCTAGGATATCGTCGGCCTTGCTAAATGAAATTCGCCTACAAGTAAATTTCAGCCGAATGCCATGCCCTAAATAATGGTAATGCGCAATTACAGTATGTGCTGTATGGATAGTTGCTGTGGGTGTTGTGGTCAGGTTGGGATTGGAGCCCGGAAGATGCCGATCGCAGTATTATTTGTAGCAAGTGTGAGGCTTGCAATTGAACACGACCTAAAAAACAAAGGCGTTGAAGTGCAACCACATACAGTACAGCTAGCGCTGTCTTTCTTAGACTAGCGCACCTCAGCCAACTTTCCTCCAGCTGCTCTCTCCACCCCTTTCGTCATCCTGGCCAGTAGCTCCTCTTGCTTCTTTCTCTCCTCTCTGCTGCCCTCCCCTCCTTCGTCACCCTCCTCCCCATCTCCGGTATCCAATCCACCATTAACCATAAACTCGGCCACAAACTTCCCTATGCCCTCTTCACCCACTTCACAATGCGCCCTAGGACCCCACCGCCATTCGTACATCCGTCCTTCATCAGCGTCTTCAGCTTGCGTGCGTACGCGTTTGCCCTTACCTTTATTGGTGGACTTGCCTGCGTCTCCGACCTGTTGACGGTCAAGAAAGCCTTGCTTGAGGAGGTTGCTAAGGAAGGCATCGGTGGAGAGTGAGCGAGTGGTGGAGATCGCTGTGTGGTGTATAGGATGGCTGGATGGGATCGACGGTAGGCGGAGGCGTTTTAGATGCGCGCGGAGGTCCACTATAGAGAGATGTGATGAGCGTAGACAGTGATAAATTGGAACATGGCGTACCATCACTAATTACGCGACCACTAACGAGAACCAACGCTAATATGACATACAATATGCCCAATTCACCGAGCTGGTCGGCCGTACTCCATGACAATAGAGCCCCATATGACTTAGGGTGGCGTTCAGCGTCGTCCTCGTCCTGGTCTTCGTCTTCAATGTCGGATGGGGCATCGGCGATCTCTTCTTCGAGAACCTTTTCATCCGTCACGCATGCGTGTTCGATAAGTATCGGTGATAGCGTCGACCGGAGAATATACGTTTTGGACAGCAGGGAAGCGGCTGTACAAGAGGTCAGATTACAAGAATGAGGCATGCAGCTAGAGGATCTACTTTTCTTTTTCATCCCCGTGGCCTTGCGCGCGTCGTTAAGCTCATCCTCTCCTGCGTCACCATTCAGCTCTTGATCCAGTCCGGCGCGTGATGGGAGTTCGACAAACTCAATTCCGAATGTGCTCCGCAGTTTTTCTTGGGCCAAAGTGAAAACGTGATTAAAAGCGCGAGAATTGCCGGCAAGAACTGCAGAGTGTATTAACGGGTTGTACAAGACAATAGAGTGGCATTCTAAGCACTTTTCTTGCTGATCTCTTCTCGTCGCAAGGGCATGCGTTTCTGTTCGTTGAACAGAGCAAGACGAACGAGGTTGTTGGCTTTTCGCCTTATTTCCTGGCGTGTTTCAAGCTTGAGCAAGATTCAGAGACTTAAGATTAAGCATCACATGCACCTCATCACCATCTCCGCCTTCAGCGCCTGAGTCAACATCCATTCCTCTTTCCCCTCCTTCCGACTCAGCACTATTTTCTTCCTCTTCCTCTTCGTCTGATACTTGGCGTCTTCTTGACCTCCCAGCTCTCGCGTTCTGAGTAGCTGGTTGCTGCGTTTCGGAGGGTCTTTGTGAGCGAGTCGCGCGTGGCATGATGGTGGTCAATAATTGAGCAAGAAAACACGCTGTGACCCATGTGACGGGACGCGCTGCTAGTGTCACAAATTATTAGCTGGCGTCGATTCCAAATAATCAACATCATTCAAGTCTGGAAGTGCCATTTAGAATCATTTCAGAACTTCAAAGTATTCGGTAGATAGTTGATGGATCTTATTCGAACATAGTAAATATTCCTAAATACAGGGATGATGAGCCAGCTCTATTATTTGTAGTAACCCTCTTTTCATTGTTTAGGTAGGCATTTGTTTCTTATTTGTCTGAGTGCCAGGGTGTTCATGAACCATGGTTATAGCTCGGGCTGAGTCCGCAGGATCATAATAGTAGTATAGCTAAAATTGTGGCAGCCGGTATCCACTTACTTCAATATTGATGTCCATTCCACCTTCGATCAAGTCCAGTAACTTCTTTTCTCTCCTTGGGGTAATGTGAAAGCCGTGATGATTCAGGCGAACTTTCAAATAAAATGATCTGAGCCGAGAAAATGCCCTCGTAGGAAGGCACTTTCCTGCATACTTCCATCTGCACGCCAGCATGTCAACAATTGCACGGTCGTGAAATCGAATACAGTCCCCAGAATATGCGAATATTTCGAGGTTGGGAAGGAGGAGCAAAGCAGACGAGATCATCTCATGCCGTTTGGGATGAAGCACGTTAACAAAATGGTTACTTAAACCATGTTGAATAATTTCTGGATGGGAACCGACAATGTCCACATTAGAAAACACAATCTCCCTGATAGATTTCATGTCGTGCAAGGCTTGTATGAGTTCGTCTTCCTTCAGCATCATTTCGCTGACTGAGAGCTTCTGAAGATCGCACAATGAGCGTATGCAGAGCGATGCAAGTGTTAAAAGATTGCCCTTCGATGCCGTAAGATATATCTCTTTGAGAGCTGGTGTGGAAAGTATATCGAAAAGCGGTGACAGGTTTGTTTCTCGAGCAGCCACCAATTCAAAGCATGCTAGATGAGGGAGAACTATATCCTGAGCTCCCGGAGAGATTTCGTGATTCAGAAGGTTTGTAAATTTACAACGAGTAAGATTTGAGGTACTGTTCAACGCGGCTAAGGCCTCATCTGGTGAAAACGCCCTTACTTCGAAGAAGTGCAATTGGCTCCAGGGGAAGACGAGCTCAGAGAACCAAGTCCACGGCAATGTAACCTCTCGAAGTTGAGGGGCTATAGCGAACATATCAAGAGGTGTCCCAGATTGGCCATCCTTAAAAGAGCGTATAGCGACTTTCTGAAGGATGGGTAGACGTCCATGGATGCTTCCCACGGCCCAGTAGCACGATGGTGGAAGGATCAGGTCGACATTCAGCCAGCGATCAGAATATCGGGAAAGGACTTGTAATATTTCCTGTGGGGGATGGTTCTCCCACCAATCTATTTCTTCATCTGCATATGTTAGATATACTGACAGAGGGTAGCTGGCTGATCGGAGAATCCACTCCTCTAGCAGGGCTTGCTGATGAATATAACTGCGTCGAGAGAGACGCAGGTGAACGGAGGCCCATAGAGCGGGTGTGTACCATGCTATCTGTCTCCACAGATTACATATCTTCCCGAAGATGAATGGATTCAGGTGATCTGACGAGAAAAATAAGGCCGACATTGGCTCGGGGAGGTAGCATTGAAATATTTCTGCCCATATTTCATGTGGTAGACGCGCAGCTGGTGAAAGATCGTTATATTTCGTTTGTAGGAAGTTTAGACGTTCAATTATATGGCTCATCTCTTCTCGAATCTTTCGTCGCTGGTCACACACATTGAGTGGTGAGGAATTCGACACAGGCCTGTTTGAATCCGGCGCGGTGGGAAGTGCTTGGACTCGGAGTTCCATGTTTCTTCTGAGGTAACACTTGAAGGGCGGAAACACGTTAGATCTGCCTGATTATAATGTAGTACATACGAAGGTAAACATACCTCTGCTACTTGACTATGGTGTTACAGTCTGGGTAGCGGACTTCTACTGACGGCACTCAATATACAGCGAGCACCACGTGGTAATTGTCCCTAAGTTCATTAAATATAATAAAACGTTATATTTCAAAGAGAAACGTACGCGCACGTATCTGATTAGGTTTTACAGAGTATTGTGCAGCATTTGCCAGTCAATTAGTTAAGAACGGCCGCTGAGTCAGAGGTCGATCTAAAGTGATTTGTAACACCGGTATTAGTACTTTTGAGTGTGAGAGTTATTTGCTAGTATTGTGGTCAAGGAGTCGCGCCAAATGTTTACAAGTAATCGATCCTTCCAACAGCTGCGTCACTAGTTGAGTGTCTGCCATCGGCAAACTGGCAACAAATGCCAATTCCTTCCTCGACAATGCGAACACATGTACATTTCAGCCTCACTCACTAGCACTAGCAACCCCAGTTCTATTCGGACTCCTCAAAAAGCGTGTTTGGGTAAACAATAGGTAAATTTAAGATGTATATTTCATCACAGCGAGGGCTAATCCTGAATCAGTACATACTGGATCCATTAGAAGTTCGATCTTTTCTACAGGATGGGAAGTACATTCAAGCGCAAAGCCTCCGACTACGAACCCAAGACGTCGACTCGTGTGTCATAAATGTGGTATACTATGGTGTCCCCGAAATAGCACATGCAGGTAGCACCAATGACATCACAAATACGAGCATCTAATACGCCAAGCTCCCCACTCCGCAATATAAAATACCTTCGATTGCACTCATCTTCAAATCAGAAAAACATTCCCTCAAATCCTTCTGAATATCACACAACATGCAAGCAGCAGCCAACGCCGTTCAAGACGTACGTTCATCCACGCCTCCTAAAGTTATACGCTAATTATTTTATATCTTAGCATATGGGCCCTCTACCTACAGTTGTGAATCCAGAATACAAACATCGAACAGATGGATCAACTATGAAGGCACTCGCATGGTTCGGTACCAAGGACGTTCGCGTGATTGACGCGGCCATTCCTGACATCACCGAGGCCGACGATGTCATCGTGAAGGTTACTGGCACAACAATCTGCGGCTCCGATTTGCATCTGTGAGTATCACCAGTTGTGTCTTGTTGATTTTATTCAGACACACGTAGGTATCATGGTGAAATTATGACGATGCAGAAGGGCGATATTCTTGGCCATGAGGTATGTTGATTCTACGTCTATCATACGGTTACATAGAATAACGATACCTTAGTTTATGGGAGTTGTGGATAGGATTGGACCTAATGTGCACAACCTCAAGCCCGGCCAGCGCGTCGTAGCGTCATTCCAAATTGCTTGCGGAGAGTGCGAATACTGCAAGAAGAAACTTTCATCGTTCTGTGACAGGACAAATAACTCTTCGTAAGTTTTTGAACAATAGCTAAACCTATATTTCTAATCCATTGGGTAGGTTGCAAAACGCTATGTACGGCCAGCGCGATGCCGGCTTCTTTGGATACTCCCACTTCACTGGTGGTTTCCCCGGTGGTCAGGCTGAATACGTACGCGTACCGAAGGGTAACGTCAACCTGCTTCCTATTCCTGACGGTATCAGCGACGAGAAAGCCATCTATCTCTCTGACATTCTGCCTACCAGCTACCACGCCGTGGTTGACACCGGTGTCGAGAAGGATGATGTTGTTGGCATTTGGGTATGCTGTGATGATTATTCTCAACAGTTCCTACTTGACCTCGCTTCTCTTCACAGGGTCTCGGTCCCATCGGCCTATGCGCAGCAAGATGGGCTCAACTTAAGGGAGCGAAAAGGATCATCGGTATCGATGCCGTCCCCGAACGTCTCGCGTTTGCCAGAGAAAAACTCGGCATTGAGACGATTGATTTCAAGGAGTACACGGACGTTACTAAGCGCGTATACGAGATGGTACCTCGCGGTCTCGATGTTGCTCTTGACTGTGGTTTGTTACTTTATTCGTCACTATTTCGAACACGCGTTTACGTATTCACTTTCAAGGTTCTTTTCACGAGCCGAAGTCGATACTGCACAAGGTCCAAAAGACATTGATGCTTGAAACTGATGTTCCTGAGACCATCAACGAGATGATCGTATCCGTTCGCAAGATGGGTAGGGCTGGCATCATTGCTGCCTACGCTGGTTATGCCAACGGTGTTAATGTTGGTGCACTCATGGAGAAGGGCGTTCGGTAAGCCGACTCTACATTGATGCACGGATGAGTTCTCAGCGTATCCATGACACGTAGCCTTATTGGTAATGGACAAGCACCTGTCCACAAGTACTGGGAAGAGATCCTCAATGACTACATCATCCCTGGAAAGTTCGATCCCACTTTGTAAGTCATTTGCATTCTTTTTTCGTCTCCAAAATTACTTACAGTTTTTTTATTATTAGCGTTATTACACATCGTGTGCCCATCGATGATATGGCAAAGCTCTACGCTGCCTTCGATACCCGGCAGGCTGGCGTCGAGAAGGTCTTCGTTGAGACCAAGTTTTCGTCTAAACCCGACCCCGGCTGCCCTCTCACCACTCGCGTGGATGATTGGAAGTCAAAAAACTAGATGGTGGACTTTTGATGTAAGATACACGCAGTAGTAGTACAAGGGAATCGCGAAATGTATTATCACTTTTTTATTGCAATATTTTGTTTACTCTACTTTACTACACTGGAATCTGAATAGCATCCAAATAATTATCATGGGCTACTGCGAATGTGAAACACTATTGACTAAAAATTAATACATAATGAAAAGCCAGCAGTTACATTCGTTCTGGCTCAACATTCAGAGCCCGGGATTTCTCCATCAAACTGCATATTGAGTTGCATTCCATCTTTGATTAGTAAAATAAGTTCCTGTTCTATTTCTTCCGTGAAGGGAACATTGCTGCCTGAAACCATAGTCACCGTCGTTAACTGAGCCCGATTCACTTCACGCCTTCCTATGATGTTACTTGCTTCAGTTCCTGAATCGTTGTCTTGTGCTTCTTCTGTTCGATACCACCTCCATTTCAGTGCGGCAAGAAGATCTTCCCCAGAGAACTTCATTGAACCTTCGTAAATAAACGTTTCTAACTGGGGGAGAAACTGTGAAGTTTGGAGTGCATGCATGAAGACAGTTGATAGTGAGCCTACGTGGATGCTCAATATGAGCTGCTTGAGCGTAGGAATATCCTTTAAGCTGTTGACCAGGATATCATCCAAGGTAATAGTAAGATCTTGAAGTGAAAGCTTGGTCAGTCGACATCTGGAACGATGCAAGAGCATGTCAATAGACCCCAAAGGAAACCCGTAATACGGTACCAAGGTGATTGACAACTCAGAAAGTGACGGAAGAATGAGGCGTTCGAAGAACAACAGAAGAGCGTGGTTGCCATATGCTGTGACATGGAGCATATGAAGCTGGGCACAATATAGTGTATTTTCTCCGAGGTTATATAGATTGCCAGCCTCCTCGCGGAAGCCAGGTAACATGGATATGAGGGTACAATGGGTCATAGACTTTGCCCTTCGTAGAAGTTCCATGCATTCATCCACAAAGAATCGTGTACTTCTGAAAGTGGTAAACTGATTCCAAGGGAGGACAATTTCACCTAACGATATTCCCTCTAAGCTGACTTCACGCAAGAGTGGCGCAACACTAAACATTTCAAGCTGGAAGCCGAATTCAGACCAACTTGAACTGCGCAGCGTTAGAGATTCCAAGGCTCGAAGGTGGTATTTCACAACGGGAAGCGTGGCAACAACATTGATGCTGGGAAGGAGTGTGTGAAACCCACTCCATCGATCAGAATATGCTGCTAGAGCTTCCGTGACCAGAGCCAATGGTGTAATGATTTCCGTAGAGGATTCTGTTATGTCAGATGTCCGCTCAATGGAAACGATGACATCGACGTTCTCCGCACGTAGTAGCCACTGTTTTAGTAGTTCGATTTGAGCTTCATGTCGCTTGACGGAGACGGGTAGGTCCATGACACTCCAGATTTCTTTAGTTGACCAAGCGATCTCTCGCCATAGGCTGCAGATCGCTCCTAGTGTAAGTGGGGATACTGAAGGTTTTTCATCATACATCAAGATACCGGAGTCATTTTGGATTGGACGCTGGCAAGCCAAAAGCATTATATTCCGCATAAGTTCAGAAGGCAAAGATCCTATGGGAGTGCGGGCATTCAATGCGGAATGCAAAGGTCTGCGCTGTTCTCGAAGCCGTTCTGCAATAGCTTCAACTCGAGCAATCTCTGAATTCAGTGCGGAGATGTAAGGAGCTGGGTTTTCGATGTGATTGTAGCGATATCTAGAATCGCAAAGCGAATCCGAGTTAACATTTTCACTGAAAGTTATCGAGTTGCACTGTGAGCAAACATGCATTCCTGCATGCTGGCAAAACGTTTGGAGGGGTAATCTGTCAATTTACACAAATCAGCACTAGTAATCCATCAAAAAATAGAAGAAACTACAACAAGGTTTCCATGGCGTGGTATGTCAAGGGTTTCACTATGATAAAAGGGAGTGAGTCATTGAGATCAGAAACGATTAGTGTGATAATTAACGCGGCTATAAACTATGCTTAACTCCGTATAAGGTACTGGGCCCGACCAGCTGTACAGAGGACCCCGGGCAACAGCATACGAACCCTGATACGAAAACTGGATTTTTGTCTGGACACTCAAGGTCCATTTTTGTCCGCATTGCACCTGGGTTCCAAAAAATTCCGAACAATTGTCCGGACATTGGTATTTGGGTTGTTTTGCGTCCAATTTTGTCCGGAACCAGTATCTGGGTTATTTTTCGCGAAAATTGCATTAAACATGTTTAAAAATTAAATTAAGTATCATATTAGAAGCTCAGTCGACTAATTATCACTAGTAGACCGCTTTTTGTATAATTTCATAGCAACATGGAGCTCAGTTACTCCACCTTCTAAGGCTCGAAAGCACTCATAATCAACAGTGGGAAGTTCAATGGATGGAAAGTGGTGAAATCTTCACCAAATTGGATTCACGCAAAAAAAAAATTGCGTAATCAACAGTCCGCTACATCATAAAACTTCAGTAAAAGTAAAACATACAAAGGATTCGAACTCGCGAGATCACATTGCTATCAAATCAGAATGTGCCTATGCAGTATCACTGATCTATACACTTTTGTCGGGACATTAGTATTTGGACTATCTACGATTCTTGACTTTTGTCCGGTCACCCTCCCCTGGGTTCCCGCCGATTTCGAGCATTTTTGTCGGGATTTGCACCCGGGTGTTTTCTAAAAATTTGTCCGGATTGGTATCAGGGTTCGCCTGCTATTGCCTGGGGTCCTCTGTACAGATGTCCAAACAACTGACCATTACAATAGGGTATCATTATTAAATACATAAAAATCGTTAAAAAAAAAAGTCGTCATGAAAGGGTGTCACAGTAAGTGCAAACACGCAGCGGAGTCTATCCAACATCGTCTAACCATATCCAAAGATCACCCCAAGGAGATCTCTCCATCCTCGCTTAATAATAACTTTAAATCCGCCACCGTACTCCAGAGCAAGCCATTCAAGATATTTAGCGTCAAAGCCACTCAGAGGACCAAGCTCAAACGCAAGGATATCCCGTGGGGATAGATAAATAGTCGGCTCTGATTCTGATGAAACGCCGCGCGGGAGGAAGGATTCCAGGACTGACAGCTGGAAAGAGGTATGTGCATGGAAGGTCTGTAGGATAGCAAGCGTTGTTCGAAGCTGGGCATCTGCACGACCCTCCCCCTCCAGTTCGAGCTCCTCGTCTGCATATTGCTCCTCGTTGCCAGGGACAGATAATGTTGAGGACGGCTGGCGTACTTTTCCATTTGATGAACCAGCACCAACGACAGTCGCTCGTCCGCTCGACCATGACATTGCACTAGCCCTTCTGAAAGACTTGGAGGTAGGTGTGCCCGATGCTGGTGCGATAGTGCTAGGGTTGCCTATCCCCAGACCTGCTGCACTCGAGCTTGCCGCAGGAACGGGTACACCTTCAATACCCATTCCAACATTTCGTACGTATGATCCTTGAAGTGTGAGATCATCGTCCCCTTCCAGTCTTACGGCGCCCCAGTTCTCTGCTCCCCCTGCTGTAGAGTAAGACGCTGTCGAATTTCCTCGCCACGAGCCCATCCAAAGCCCAGCACAGATAATACAGACATCTTCGTAAACACGCCACGCATCTGTCCATGTATTGATGAACTTCGCTTTAGTTGGTGTATCCGGAGCTATAGAAGGTCCGCAACAAGCATGATGTGATGCTTGGTCAGAGTCGAGCTGGAGTATCCGTTCGAGTTCATTCCACTATAATCTTATGAGTAAATTGTAAGCCTGGGGGACATATGTAACATACAAGTTTCACATCACTCCATGAAAAGCGGATAGCAGACAAGCGGTGGGTGGGTCCTCTTGTTCCAGGCTGAACTGGAAGCGCCTTCGACGAGTAGAGGGTGGGCCGTGTAGCCTTGCTAGGGGTGGATGTCGTCAAATCGATAAGTAGGTCATAATGCTGGGGTTTCTCGAGGAATATCGCATCCGTTGTACCTATGTCGTATTAGATGTGGAGAATTTGAAGTAAACATGAACGACTTACAAGCAATCCAACCCCGTCCTGTCTGCCCTTCTGCGCGCATTCGGTCCAAATCCATAAGGGTAACCATTCCGAGAACGCTGATAGGGTCCTTCGATTTCCCTTTCAATCTACTAATAGCTGGAGATGTGCCTTCAATTGGGTCAGCGTCAACCTGGTTTTCGTAGCACATGTCTGCAGCGACTTGGCAGAGAATGCACGCGGCCTCTACTGGGGGAAGGGTATAAATCAATATTCGCCGCCGCCCGAGGACGTGTTTATAGAGTGTAAGGGATGAGGGTCCGAGGATGCGGAGAAGATGCGGCAGGTGCAGAGTGGGGTTTACGTCCAGTGGATCTCTGTTGGCCTACGAAGAGGGTCAGTGACTACTGGAGAGATAATAACCGGAACACTCACACCATCCAGCTCGTTGCTCCACCCAGTCCAATCACCAGCACCTCCGAGGTCTGCTCTATACACTTTCCGTTCCTCGAAGAAGACTCTCGCTGGCTCCCAGTCGTCGTCCGAAGGTTGGAGGTCGCCAGTCATCTCCAGCCGTGAATATATGGTGCTAACCATGTCCTTGAGTGCCCGTATGTGTTGCCATGGCCGTGGTCGACGAGATTTTGCCAATAGAATACCAAAGGATGTGAGACGGAATCCTCGATGACCTTGCTCAGTGGTCTTTCGTCTTCGAAAGACACAGACACCATGCTGGCCTTCTCGGGTAAAGTATCTGTGAGAAAATTTAGTGCTGGGCTATAAGTTATAACGACGTGGCGCACACGACGTCCTGCTCAACAAGATGCAGTCCACTTGGAAGAGCGCTGAATTCGATATTATCAAGGCTCAGACCTATAGGATCCTAATTAAAGCGCGCCCAAATATATATATATCATATTACGCACCATCACTGGCCTTTAATGACCAGTCTATAACATTTCCTTGTGTCGGGTGAAATGAAGCATGGAATATTGCAACTGTGATAGGCCTTAGCAACCAGTCCAAAGTTAGAACGAATGAGAACGGACCTAAATCTTGCGGATATTTCCCCTGCGTCCCCTTTCCAGACATTTCACGCTTGTGGCGTACGGGGCCGTCGTCGTCAGCGGCGATGAGCGACGTGTGAGTTCGTGAATGTCGTCAGTAAACAAGAGCTGAATCCTGATCTTGCCGGGGTCACGGAAATAGATTATGTGTCACGTCACGCTCATGTTACTCCTCATAGACACCAACGACGACGCGCTATGTCCCAACCGCAGACCGTCAATGTCAGCGATCTCGACGTCGGACAACTCTCAGAGGTCAGAAAGCAGCTAGAAGAGGTGAGCGCGGTCGATTTTATTACTAGCTCTCTCGTTGATCTCATCCCGGTATCTACAGGAACTCAATCACTTAACCAACTCGTTCGCCCAACTGAAGCAGGCACAGGCTAAGTTCAAGGCGTGCATCGATAATGTTAATGAAGTCAAACCGGAGAATAAAGGTGTGCATAAGTCTTTCAATTTATGGGAATAGCTGACAAACTACGATACAGGCAAAACGATTCTTGTCCCGTTAACCAACTCCCTGTACGTTCCTGGCAAGCTATCTGATCCTGATCATGTCATCGTCGATGTAGGGACAGGTTATTTCGTGCAAAAAGTACGCTTGTTACCATCGTCTTAGTGTGACTATCTTTAATCGCTATATGACCTTCAGACGCGGCCACAGGCCCTAAAACACTACTCAGGCAAAGTGGATTACATTCGGTCCAATCTAGAGACGTTGGAGGATACTATTCAGAAGAAGCGTGAAAATATGAACTACTTGGTTGGTATAATGCAGACAAAAATACAAGCCCAGACACAGGCTGCAACGAAAGGCTGAATTATGCGATGCTACTCTTATTAGTTGCGGTGTGCCCTCAAGTTTACTTGTACATTCTCAGTTTGTAATCCAAGAAGATATCTGCAACATTATCTCATCACACCAATCGATTTACATGATATGTCACGTCTCCTCAAGTCTTCTACTGTTCCACTCACTTCCACACGCTATAATGATGGAAATTGACCTTGTTTAGATCAGCCGTTACTCATCTCTTCAATATTAATCAATCATCGTTCACATTATCGTGCCGGCACTTGAAATTTAACACATTCAGCCCCAGCTATTCATCAGCCAGCCCGTGCAGATATGGCTGATTTGTACATGCATTCGAATCCGCTTGTGATAGTGATACTTCCGTTTCCGGTTTCCGCATTTAAATTTTAGAAATTATCCTTCAGCACACCTTATCAGACACAGGATGCTCCATGTCCTCATTTGGATTCCACTACCCGAGCGCCGTGCGCAATGCCTGTGTATAAATGGTACCATTTCACTGCAATGCAGACGGACTCGCTTTGGAAGTGGGAATAGTTGCTGAGCCGCTCGTTAGAGGTGAGTCAAAAATAACGGTTTCTGATATTGATTGGCTATTTGCTTAACTAGGGTCTATATGGTGTCCTCTGTGTTCAAGTTTGTGTGTGGACTGTGCCTTTATTTTCCAACAAACGGTTCTAATACTGCGGCTTTAGATATATATTATTTGGCGCTTCTCAATGATCCTAAGCCCCGTAGAACTCTCATCCGTGGTCTATTTATCCCTTGAAACGGTGAAGTCATTACTGATAGCAAACGATGCGTTTCACTGTTTACCCAAGGGTTTGGCGATGAGCAGGCTGTGATGGGTAAAGACCACATCTACCTGGTGATAATTATATGCAATATAGTCATCGCTATCTATGTTTTACTTGATATGTGCTCTATCGCTACTTATACTAATAATTTGATTTTCATCTATGTTCTTTCAGCTGTCCTAACTCGAAACAGGTCTAAAAGTGACACATGCCTTACTCACCTGAATTATCAGGCTCGTTGTTGGGACTGGGACAATAACTAGTCAGCGTCGATATTGTGCTTTCTTTACATTTATATATTTATATATCCCTCGCGACCACATGCGTGATAACAGACATATCACATTACTTCGTATTTAGTGATGTTAGTTACAGGCTAATGCGAGCACAAAACTATACTCTAATTAGTGTCAACAGTAAAATAAAGATTATAGGCAGTCGAAACAGCTATTCAGGTTCTCTTAAAATAATAATACCTGAGTCCAATCTGTTCCTCTTGAAGGAGTAAACAGCTATCCGTGTGTCGCGAGAACTTCGCTCTGTATTTATACTTTAAATCAGGCTTTGTATAATTCCTTGACGGTACTTCCTGATTTTAGGATTTACTAGTTCTCACATGTGCAAAAGCATAGTAGCATTTTTATGGTATCCCGGCCTATAGGGATTGAAGTGTCTGTGTACGTATTAAGGTCGTATTTATACCTCCAGTTTCTCGTAAATAGACTTAAGTAATTCGGCATGTTCATCCTCTGCCGCTTTGCGTCTGGTGAGATAATATTTGTTAATCAGTATCCAAAAATGTTCGTATAATAAGGATAAACGATTACCTGATATTTCCTTTTTCCTGATAGGTCACAATATTGTCAGTGATAAACCTATCAATTCACGAGTGCCAATGACTTACCTTGGTACGAGGTAAACTTCCGGGAGCAGCAACAACAATTTGTAGAGGGCTGTTAATTCTTTCGCTTTCGTACAACTGAGAGTTGAATTCGGAATGTCGCTGTAAGATTCTTTCCTTGAATGCGTGGATTTCTTCGTCGTCCTGAATAGCTACAAATGGTTCCGCAAAGAGGACCAAACGAGGCTTGTAGTGTCCAACAAGTACACAGTTCTGAACAAAATCGGAGCACGTCTTCAGAATATTGTCCTCGATGGATCTGTCGTTCGAAGTATTCGTTAATAGCATTCAATCCAAAGAAGGAAATTTACTACTTTGTATCGCAAAAGTATCTGTTGTTAGATACACGAATCCAATCATCATTTCTTCCTCCTATCAGCAAGTAAAATAAGCATGTCATTCATCAGAATACTTGATGAAGTCGTACGGAAGGCATAGTATCCTGGCTGAATTTCTTCAAAAAGATCCCCGGTTATATGACCATCTGGTCGATTCCGTACAGACGGATGTGGGCAGTTAGGCGTATCATCTGGGATAAAAAAGTCAAATAATCTTCCTCCACGAGATCGCTTTTCCGAGTTGCTATCCAAGTCGGACGTGTCTAAGGAAGCCGGAATAAAGCGGCATTTCGTTCCTTTCACTACACGCATCGCAGGAAGAGATTGTCGGTCGGACAGATCTGAAATAAGGCAAATGGCTAGATATATTATATTAATTCTAAGAAGACAACGACGCAAACAATGTTACGACCTACCAGATTCTGTGGTGGCATATAGTGCCTTGTGAGTATTCATTAGGAATGTGCGCGTAAAATGGGGGGATAAAACGTACCGTTGCAGGTAGATCCTGCTCAATAATCCATGCTTCGTCTTCAGGATTGAGTGCTGCACCTGTATACGCAATTTGTGTCATTCCACGAAGAGCCTCGAGAACTTCAGCGTTTTTGCGAGCGATGGATAAAAGGTTCGAGAACCAGGGGGCATATAATAGCAGGTTATTGAGCCCACATTCACGAATCATTGCCAATAACTCGTCAGCACCAAAATTTGTTGCTGATGTTTGAACTACGCATTGTCCTGACCAAGACAAATAGTTGATGCCTAGAATATGTGTATTCTATAAGTAGAACATATCACCAACTAAGAATTTTCTTACAAGTGGCCGATCCAACAGCGGTGAATGCTCCCAGATTGTTGAGGGTTGTTTGGGTTTTCAATTTCCCTTGCCATGCTCCTGGCCATTGCACTTTTGCCTGAAAAGTAAGCCAGCTATGCGTCTCTGGAATAGGCTTGGGCATTCCTGAAGTAGTTCCGCTGGTGTGGAATATCATAGCAATATCACTTCCTTGTACTTGAGGTAATTCTGGTAGCGTAATGGAAAGAGGTTTCACAGTAGAAATGTCTGGTGCAACCAACTTGGCAAGCGGAAAATCTGCGAGAATCTCTGAAAACTGTTGATCGTGAATGAGAACCGTTCCACCACAAGCGTTCAGAAGCTTGTTAATTGCGATCGGCCCCGGGGCTGCCAAGCGAACACTGAATACTTGTGGGATGAATCCAGCCCTACAAATGGCGTAGAGGTGCACCAAATTGGTGGGAGATGTACCAGAAAGCCTATATAGCAAGCAAACAGTTATTTCAAGTTGTCATACCTTCTGAGTTTGCAACGCATTACCATAATCCCACAACACCCGATTCTTTAACGCCTTGCGAACTGAGTCGATCAAACCAATAGGCAGCCATCTTTTCGAGATCAACTAGGTATTCCCCATAGCTAATGGACTCCCAAGACGGACGAGTGGGAGAGCCTGTGAACCGTTTAAGAAGGGGTAACGATGAATGCTTCACGAGGGATGCCAGGACATCATGCATGAAATGAGCCATGGTAATCTGGATAGACAGTCTGATAGAGTAGTAGCATTTCGAAGTGAGGACACTTCTTATAGAGCAGAATTGACTCGGTGGGATCACATCTGCATATCGCAGAAGGCTTCGAAGATGATTACGCGTGGTGAATTCCCACTGGCAAATTGCATCACTGATCTTCCACAGTACTACTCTGATGATGAAGGAAAAGGCTAGAAGTATATTGTTATGTTGATGGAATGGCACGGAGATTAGATAGAGCGCGTTTCCGTCGGATCTATCGATAGCGTCCGACCCCACAAAACGATCGTGTATTTCGCTTTGTATCTTCAAGTTCCCGAATCCCACCCGACGTCCTGAAATATATAACAACTTTGTTACAACTGAAAGCTGAATAAAGATGGAATAACAATAATAATGAAAACAGATGAATGTAAAGTCAGCATAAGCATCATTGGTGTTTTCAAGCGTTTTTACCATGATTGGTTCACCGCGTAATGCCGAGTTGTTGTTCAATGTTATGCAACATGATCTTTTCCAAGCTAGCGGTGATTGCACAACTTCAAACTCTATTTTGCATGGATATACTACGACGTCTCCAAGTATCAAATTGATCACTTATCGGCTTTTTACACTTCCACAATAGCTTCGGAGTCTCACCTTCGATCGCTTCTCTCCTACAAAAGAAGTGTTATAGCATTTATTAGATGTGAGTTTACCCAACGGTCCTAATTTACCTTTTTCTATGAAAATAGCGTTCAGTGAAAGTTTTACATAATCTTAGTATATAATCGTTAACCGCTATACAGAGCAGGTTCCTCAGCGATGGGATCGTAATTTGTAAAGAGTTTTCTATTCGCCCAATAAGAACATACGTGAATTGAAAACTAAATAATGTTCCAAGATTTTCCTTTTAAACGATTCCATCTTGATGGCCATCACGTCAGTAAATGCTTCAACGAACAGAGACATACAAGGTTTATAATGATCAACAAGTACATTTGGTTATTCGAACTCAATCATCATTTCTTCCTCCTGTCGAATGTCACGAAGATAAGCTACTAGGGCAATAGCACGGCGTGCGAGAACAGCTCACAGAATGAATAGTACCTGGGTGTAATCTCTTTAAAAAGATATTCTGTGAGCTGACAGCCACGTCGGTTCCTGGCACTGGAATAAGAACGGTTGTACGCATGGTCGCTGATAAACAATTTGTAAAGTTGGCTTACTTATGATGCGGTTCCTAGAATTGGAGTTTAATTCTCCTACGTGAAGAAGCAATAAAACGGCGAGATGCGTCCTCTACAACGTGCTATTTGGGAGCGTTTTAGTATCATGTAAATTGGAAACAAGGCAAATGGCTACAATGATTTTATTTTTAGTATTAGTTTTCTCGTCTAATAGCATAAATGTGGAGGAACTTAATTCTGTTGTGGCATACAAGGTCTGTAGAATATAGATCAGATGATAATCGAATAAAATTAAAATTAGAGCGTATTTACCATCACCGAAAGCTGTTATCAATAATCCATGTCTCTTCAGGATTAAGAGTACAGTTGACCTGCTCATAATGCATAGCATCGGGAGAGGCCATTTTCCTATGCATTATGAGGTTTATGGATTATGAGCATGGAATTTGGGTGGGTGACGACATTTTCTCTCTCCAAAAACCTATGCATTATGCGCAGGTCGACTGTAGCTCCAGTGTATGCTATCTGCATTACTCCACGAATAGCTTTGAATATTGCCGAGTCGCTCTCTCGAAGCCTCGAACGCTCGACAGTAAATGCAAAAACCATGGCATAAATAAGAAGATTTAAGGCACATTCATGGACTAGAGTTAAGAACTACTATTCAGCTCCCAACGCTATCGAGGAGGTTTACACTAGCGACTTCCTAGAGCGTGTGGGATGGTTAATGCTTGAGTGGAAGTTAAATTTAGCACTAGTAGCCTCTATTCTCACATGTATGCAAACTCACACGTCGCCGATCCAATTGCATCAGGCGAACAGTATAACGCTACTTATCAGAACGACATTTCCTAGCCTTAAGCCACTGTATGTCTGCTTCAAATATAACCTAAATACAACCCACCAAGATTTGTTTAGGTTACTAAAAGTAGTTCCATTCATGCGGAGTATCATCGCGAGATTCACCCTAAGAACATACGGTAAATTGGGAAGCTCGACGGACTGATGACACCGTTGATAGTTCGGGAATGATGAGATTTGAATCAAAAAGGTTAACAAGAACCTCAGAGAATTCAGTACCATATAAGAGGCTTTTTGCTCCCGTGACTGCCATAAGATCCTTGATCACCGGGGGACCTTGAGGTGAAATCTAGAGACCAAGAGCTTGCGGGACAAATCTTTCTGGTACAAGAGCACACACATGTAGCAATTCGGCATATCTTCTTCGCTGGACCTGTGTCATATATATTGGACGCTATTAAACATATACATTCATAAGTGGAACGACGCTACCCGATGCCTACGGTGTCATTCGGGTTTAGATCGTTTGCAGTCAATTGCCCAAACCGATTAGGACTATTACACTGAGATCCGTCAGAGAGGTCTTAAGGGGCTGAGACCAAAACCGAGAAAGGGCATTCCCGTAAATCATTTGAGTAGTGTTTGAGACAGGTATTTAGGCGATAGCATTGAATTTATAGTGAGCCATAATCAATTGAGGATATTCAAATAGATATAGGCGGGCCGTAATCATATATTTTTTTATCCACGTTCTCAATTCAGTTATAACGGCAATCATGGATTTCTCGCTTTATGAACGAAAATCTCTTCTCGCACTGCTAATCGCTTATGGCGCACCTATTTATAGGTCAAGCGTTCTCACGGAACGGCTATCAGTTAACAACCCTGGGAGGATGTGCTAAATATAGATCCTTCATGTTGCAAGTGGTGCACTTCAGTGTCTGATCTATCTGTCGTATTGTACGTCGATGAGGATAACGACCATGCTAGGGATTTCTAAATTAGATGATTACTTATCTCATCCATCGGGAAAGCATGTTCTGACAGATGTGGGAAGACAATATTTGTTCCTTATAGAAGTATCGAAGCCTGGACATGTACAGTTGGTTCTTATCTATCTTGCGCACACCCGCTCCGGATTCTCGATGGATGACTTCCCAATAACAGAGGCTCAGCTTTGGGGGCTCTTCCTTGAGAGCATAGCCTACGGGATTTATCTGGTTACTGTTGCTTACTGTGCGCAGGCTTTGCTCAGGTCCTCAGCAGGATGGAAACGGCTGGATGAGATTAATTGGTCAATGGTCATCGTCGCTATTCTGCTTTTCTGTCTTGCATCTCTGGACCTCATGTTTGGATTCTACAACAACCTCAAGGCTTTTATTACTTTTGGGAATATTAAAGACGGTGCACTAAATGAATTTACGGATATTTCTAGTTGGGTTAACGTTATGAAGGTACTTCGAATCATTGCTTACTTGACAATACTTTGATCGTTCCGTAGAGTGTTACACTAGTTGTGCAGACAATGATTGGAGATGGGATCCTAGTAAGACTAAATGCCCTCATTCACACAATCGACTAAGATATATTCTGTTGACTCAGGTATACCGTTGCTGGGTTGTTTATAACAAATCTTGGCTTCTCACTGGCTTCTCATTTATCCTCTGGCTTGGGGGAGTGTTCTGCACGATATACATCATCTATATCGAGAGCACTCTACATACGAAGGCACTGGTCAACTCCAGTAAGTTAGCTCCTGTCATCACAGCATTCTGGAGCATCACCATCTCTCTGAATATCATAACAACTGGTAAGGATGCGAATCGCCGCGATGTTCTAATACAATGGCAAAATTAATGACGATATCAATCGTTTAGCCCTGCTTGTGGCTCGTATTTGGAAGGCTGATCGGGATAACAACGCGTATGGAATCCATAGCAGCAGCACAGGCTATACTCATCGGCCGAGCGCGCTTAAAAATGTCATGAGGAGTGTAATTGAGTCTGGTCTGCTGTATACTGTGACGGCCTTCATCAGTTTTGTCGTTTACATAGTGGGGAGTACTGCAGCGTACCCGGTGACCGATGTTGTGAGCTAATTTATTGTGTTTTTCAAATTTCTTCCTGGATACTCACTGGGTACTTCAGGAGGTCCAAATTATCGGGATAGCCTTCAACCTCATAATTATACGCACCCGAAAGCGGAACGACGGGAAGGCTAACAAGAATTCTCAACTCACATCAACAACACAATCGATACCATTGAATTTTCTCCGCGCAGATCGCACCATGGTTTCAGAGATATCGCCTGATGAACAGAAAACTCAGGTGCATGTCGTTGTTACGCATGAAAGCGATAGAACCAGCGGAGGTGCTAGTCATGAGTATGACAAAGGAGGGAATTCATTCATGGCCGTGTAGATAGTGAGTCAACTAATTGCCTAGCTGGGGATTTTACTAAGTTTCGCCTGTGTTGGACGTCGATAACCTGAAGAGAGAGAAATTGAGATTATGCGCTTGTACTCGAGTAATATTATGTTCTAATGTAAAACTAATTCTCCCTAAAATCACTCTTATGGAAAGCAATTTTGTCGAAAAGCGGTGATTTAGAGGAACAGAGTTCCCAGTCGGTCTGTCAAATTCATCGATATCATCGCCTGCACACTGTGTCTTTTCGTCATGTGTTAATGTGTCATTTATTAATATGATTGGATGTATACAGATGCCGTGTATATTTACTATTTGGAGAAGCTGAGGAAGGTATCGGACACATTCGACGCGTGTCGCTTGGATCGAAGCAAGAAAACTATCTATCATTCAGCTATTAGCTTATGTTCCGTCAAGTTGTCTATGGCAGCATTAATGTAGTACGCCGCACTTGGGGAAATGAAATGTTGACCCGAGGTGTGCCAACGGATATAGCCCTCGTCACAGCTTGTCCTTTGAGAGACCGGGAACTTGAAGTTCAGAATGCCGGATGGCGAAGCTTCTGATGGATGGATGCAAGAGTTCGGCGAAAATATTATGGGATAGGTCTGTAGCACGAGAGTTAGGTACGGTTGTAAGGCTGACAGAATGACCAAAATTTCTTACCTGTGTAAAGGATAGGAGAAAATAGCCATGTGCGATTAAATTATGCTGGGTCAGCATGACAAGCTGATTGCGCATATATTCTGTACAACGCCAAAGATAAGTATTAGTACGCCTTTCAGCGGTTTCAAACTTTCCATGGGAGCGCATTGAGTGATAATCAATCAAAGCCTGCTCCGAAGTCAAAGGCACATCGAAATTATGAGGAACGTTTGAGGAGGGTGCCAAGCGGTTGAGTCCATAATGGTGTTGAAGTTGAAATTACAAACCAATATTGGAAGTAATGACTATATCATCTAGCGTTCAAATTTTCGGGTTCAAAAGTGAATATGGTCAGATATTTACCGTATATATCCGGTTTCTCAACTAGAATGGTGAACTATCATCCATTCAGTGAATAAAACCGATGCACATTTGTATAAGTAGCCTATAGAGTAACCACACCATCTATAACGGCAAATGTGATTAGCTATTCAGTCAGAATACTGTAAGAAGAGAGGTTAATTGGTAACCATACAAATATATGTACTCATTAACAATATTCCAGGAATATTTCAGTGCATAGTCGACCCTTGAATTTGTGAATACTGCTAAACCAATATATCATAAATAATGACATTTGCGACGATAGCTTTTCGGTGAAGCCAGGGATAATTCTGAGGTGGGTATGTTTAATATTTGGTCCCGAATGTAATAGCAGCAGGTCAGCATTGGCAGGGGTAGTTCTTTGCAACGAACATGGTGATTGCAATTTAAGACTTTAAAGAGTGATAAATAAACAATGTCATCGAGCGTGCCACAAGTGCATCACATGATACGATACAGCCTGCCCTAACGTAAATTCTAATTTTTTAGCCCCGTCCTCCGAACACGTTCACTATCGTCGCTGTCAGCGTACTTTACACAAAATCTACGGCAAATCACCGTATTCCTGGTATTTCAAGGCGACCTACGAGTCCCATTTCAAACTCGTAAAGTGAGCATACTTTTAGCTCTAAAAAGTGACGATATTCACCGAAAGATTCAGTCAATATGGCGCCCTTTTCGAAACCAGAGACCGTGCTCAAGCAGGCTGAGGGGCTCGTCTCCGTCGGCCAGACACACGCCGCTCTGCAATCTTTAACAGAAATGTTTTCATCCAAGCGATTTAGATCGACACCGTTGACTTCACTCGAACCCATTATGCACCGCTTCATCGAGCTGTGCGTTGACATGCGCAAGGGCCGTACTGCCAAGGAGGGGCTTATGCAATACAAAAATATCGCTCAGAACACCAGTGTTCAGAGCATTGAATCTGTCATCACCCGTTTCGTGCAGTTGGCCGACGCAAAAGTGCGTGAGGCACAGGAGAAGGCCGCTGTCAAGTCTGCGGTAGATGTCGACGATTTGGAGGCGAGCGAAACGCCTGAGAGCATCCTGCTTAGTGCTGTCAGCGGCGACCAGAGCAAGGATCGTACCGACCGTGCGCTTGTCACTCCTTGGCTCAAGTTCTTGTGGGAGAGCTACCGCACATCTCTCGAGACTTTGAAGAATAATGCGCGGTTGGAGGTCATTTACCAGGTGAGCGGATGATACGCGTGTTTGAATCGGTATCCGCGTATTCTAACCTTTTTACAGCAAATTGCCCAACAAGCCTTCAAATTCTGCTTAAAACACCAACGCAAGGTTGAATTCCGCCGACTGTGCGAGACCCTCCGTCTGCATCTCTCGAACGTCGCAAAATACTCACATCAGCAGCATTCCATCAACCTCTCGGATCCCGATACCCTCCAGCACCATCTCGATACACGCTTCGCGCAGCTAAACACATCCGTTGAGCTTGAGCTATGGCAGGAGGCTTTCCGCTCTGTTGAGGATGTCCACAACCTTCTCACGATGGCCAAAAAGGCTCCCCGCCCCGCCATGATGGCCAATTACTACGAAAAGCTCACCAAGATCTTCTTGATGAGCGGCAACGCTCTGTATCATGCTGCAGCTTGGGGCAGATATTACGCTGTTGTTAGTAGCATTGGCGGTAAATCTGACAAGGAAATGGGCAGATTGGCAGGACAGGTGCTCGTTAGTGCGCTCGCCGTACCTGTCGGCCTTCACACCGAGGAGCCAGATGAGCTGAAGGGCAAGAATGCGCGTCTTAGTGCGCTTCTAGGCCTCACCAGGATGCCTACTCGTGCTGGTCTGCTTAAGGATGCTGTAAGTGATTTTATTTGCCCAGAAGATAGCTACTGATTTAATGTTTATTTGTTTGATAGCTGTCGCGTGACGTCCTCAAACTCGCTCCCGAGTCCATCAAATCCCTCTACAATATTCTCGAAGTCACCTTTGATCCCCTCACTCTTTGCTCTTCCATCGCACCTCTCCTGCAAACACTCTCCACGGACGAGTCATACGCACCATACCTCACCCTCCTCCAGCGTGCTCTACTCTCTCGCCTCCTTTCACAGCTATCCCAGGTCTATTCTTCGATCAAGGTCAGCAACCTCCTTGCACTCGTCGCCCCTCTCAAGGAGGCGGGTGTCGAGGGTGCCTATGATGAAGAACAGATTGAGGCTTACATCATGGGTTGTGCTCGCCGTGGCGAACTGAACATCCGCGTGGACCACAAGGATGGCAGCATTTCATTCGTCGATGATGCTTTCGTTGCTCCTGACGAGTCCCAGCCCACAGCCAGTGGATCATCTACTCGTGAGAGCGCTATTCAGCCTTCGATGTCCGAGCTTGTCCGCACCCGTCTCAGCAAGGTTGCCACGTGCCTAAACAGGTCTCTTGAGACACTTGAGGCTCGCGAGAGGGAGCCTGGATTATCGCCTGAGGAGCAGGCTGAGAAGTTCAAGGCACTTGTCGCAGCTGTAGAGTCGGAGAGGAAGGCGCTGCAGCTCAGGAGGGCTATTGTTGCTCGCAGGAGAGAACTATTGAGCGAGTTGAGTGTGAGGAAAGAGAAGGAGGAGAGCAGCAGACGAGCTGAGATTAATAGAAGGGAGAAGGAGGAGGAGAGCAAGCGGATTAGGGAGGAACTCAAAAGGAAGGAACAGGAACGAACGAAGAAGGAGATCGAGACGATCCGCATTGACGAAGCTAAGAAGTATGCACAGAGCTTGGTCGATAAGGGTATTTTGAAACCCAATGATGTAGATGTGAGTTTTATTGTGTATTCTTATCTATATTTCTCGCCGATCTCTTACTTTCCCTACAGAAACTTGAAAGCTACGATACCGAAGGCCTCATTACCATCCAAGTTGCCCAGCTCGAGAAGGAGAAGAAGGAGCTGAACGAACGCCTGCGCATTGCCGCGAAGCGTATCGACCACATCGAGCGCGCCTACCGCAAAGACGAACGTCCTCTTCTCGCAGAGGACTATGAGCGCCAACAAAAGAGTGACCGTGAGACCTTCGAGAACGTCCAGAAGACACGTCTGGAGGCTGCCAAGCGCGCTCACGAGGAGGACTTGGAGACAAAGTCCCGCCTATCACGTATGATGCCAGATTATAAGACTCGTCGCGAGGTCATTATTGCGAAGAAGGGAGAGGAGTTTGCAAAGAAGAAAGATGCTGCGCAGAGGAAGATCGAGGAGGAGAAGGAGAAGAGAAGGAAGGCTATGCTCAAAGCAAGAGAGGAAGAGAGACAGCGTCTTGAGAAGGAGGAGAGGGCGAGGAAAGCAAGGGAAGAGGAGGAGAGAAGGCTTGCAGAAGGTTTGTGTCTTTTATTTCATATGTTTTACTTGCAGCTGGCTGATTTAGTGCCTATTCTCAGAGCGTGAAGCAGAAGAGGAACGTCTCCAAGCAGAAGAAGAGGCTCGTCTTGCGGAGGAGGAGAGGATCAAGCGCGTAGCAGAGGAAAAGGCTCTCGAGGCCCGCAAAATACGCGAGGCCGAGCGTGCTGCTGCCCAGGAACAAGCGGAGAGACAACGGAGGCGCGAGGAAGAGGCCGAAAACCGCCGGAAACAGCGTGCAGCAGAAAAGGAGACTTCGCTTCGTCCGAGCGCAGCACCCGCAGCAGCACGCCCTGGCGGTGCAGATGCATGGAGACGGTCGACCCCGGCGAACTCTGTGCCACCCACGCCGACCCATGCTGCTGCCGTTACGCCTCCCCGCGCCGAGAGCCCTGCTCCCAATGCTGTCCCCAAGTTCCGTCCTGGTGCCGTTGCCGGCGGTGGATGGAGAGCAAAGGAGGCAGCTCGTGCTGCTGGCGGCGCTCCTCCCGTTGCTCCTCCTGCCCCTGTTTCTCGCACCGCTGCCGCTGCCGACTTGTCACGTTCCAGTTCGCCCGCTCCTCCCAAGGAAGAAGCAAAGAAAGATGACGATGGTTTCCAAACTGTTTCTTCGGCGACGCGGGGTGTATGGCGTCCCCGCCGAGGCCGCGGCATTTAGGTGTTCTTTTCTTCTTGGTTTCTAGGCTCCTCTATGCTATGTAACCTATGTTTTGTATGCTCGCGGATTAGTATTACTCTAGTACTAATATCAATCGTCTTCGTTCTCCATCTAATGCTTTTTACGTCCTTGTTTAAAATTTAAGATAGTTTTTGAATCTTTGCATGTACAGCCCCGGTCGCCAAGGACCGAGCGAGCTAAAGATATACGTTTGCCCTGTATCATCTCACGTTACCACTAACGTTGAGCGCGCATATCCTCTAGATTTCTGCTTATTTGGGCTTGTCTTATCCTCTTGTCGCTGGCGAATCTGGCGTCGTCGTCGTCATTGACGTGCTCAAAAATATTGTATTCTTATGGACCGCCAAGATATTTATCTACATCATCCGTCGCCTTCGAAATCTTCAACCTCGACGTCAATCTCAATAGCGAGCGCACCTCCTTCGCCATCACTCGAACCTTCAGACAGCCGCAGCTCATTTGCACGACGGCGAACGAGCTGGGCTGCTAGACTCATAGACCCAGGACAGGATCCACTACGTCTCGACCTTTCAGACGACACCATAACGCCAGTGCAATCAGCACCACCGAGATTTGGGGAGACGGGGCCTGTACTACCTCTCGGCGACGATCCATTCTACTCGCCCACTCATGAGCGCTCGTCATTTGCTGGAACCCATCCCTATACGGCCGACGACACGCGATACGGCAGACAACACAGTGACCGGAGTACTTACACGGACCGCGATCCATACTCGACCTCGCAAGCAGGCCCGTCTACCGCGTCACTAATCGCACCTAGCCACGAGGCGGAGATGGAGGATGGGCACAGAGAAGATGACGAGGCGCACCTGACTGGCAACATGTCGCGGAGTGGGGAGTCCGAAGGGGGGGAGATGTGGGCGAGCGAGGATCCTGAACACGATGGGGGGGCGACACCACGTTCCCGAAGGCGTACACTACGCTATAGCACGTCTCCCTCACCCCTCAAGAAGACCGGGACGGCCATTAAAAGTGTCTCGAAGAATTTGAGACGGGTGTCGCTGCGCGTCGTCAATCTGGCGAATTCAGGGTTGGAGAATCAGCTACGACTGGCAGACGGCGAAGAATCTGTGCGAGATGACGAAGAACCTCCTAACCTGAGCCAGGCATTGCCAATACGAGGTAGGACATTGGGGTTCTTGGGGTCAGACAGCAAGCTGCGGCTGGCGCTGTTTAATTTCTTGGTGTATCCGTGCGTGTTTGCTTCATCATTCATTTTCCGTAATTAACACCATTCGCAGTTGGACAGAACCAATCATTCTTATTCTTATTGTACTCAATGCCGTCATTCTTACGATACAAGCATTTCCATCTCTAACTCTCCCCACCGCTGACGGTCCAGCACTCCCACCAAAAGTTAAAGGCTATTTTCATACCTGGGAGGATTACGCTCTTTTTGCACTCTTTGTCGTATTCACACTCGAGGCATTTGCTCGAATATGTGTTACAGGATTCCTCTTTGACCCGGAAGTATACATATCCTCTCTATTCTCCAACCCCCTCTCCAGTCAGTCCGACACCAATCTAGGCTCCTCAGGCTCAAATGTCACCCGACAATCTTCCCTGTCTCGTACACGTTCCATCACCCAGAAAATAGGTCGTCTCCACCATACCCTCACACGCCCATTCGCATTATCCGACAAACGTCCCTCCGACCCCCCTCCCACTGCTGTCCCTGGTCCTATGACAGCAAAGGCACTAGCTACTGCTCGCGATATGCATACTGGCTTCCGTGACCCCTCCAAAGGAACGTTTTTCTCCCGTGCCCTGCGGTCGGATAATGCCAATGGAGACATCGCTTTACCTTTCCGCTTGAGCATAGGTCATCTGCATAACAAGACGCAGAGAAATGTCCCTTATCTGCGGCAGAGCTGGAGTAGGATTGACTTCGTTGCAATCGTGAGCTTTTGGGTCTCTTTCATACTGGCGACTACGGGTATAGAGAGGGGAGAGAAGCATATTGGTGTGTTTCGTGCGATGAGTGTAATTCGGACGGCCAGATTGTTGACAATTACGAGTGGTACCACGACTATTATGCATTCGCTGAAAACGGCCAGACCACTGCTCACGAGTGTCGCATATTTCGTGCTTTTTGCCATCGTTTTATTCTCGTGCGTTGACACCTTTTTTTTCACGTATTTCATGTTTACTAATATTTTCTCTTGTAGAATCATCGGCATTCAATCCTTCAAAGGCTCTCTGAGACGCACATGCGTCTTGCAACCCACACTTGGCGAAAGCGAAGTGCTCATCGACGGACAGTTCTGCGGTGGTTACATAGATCCAGTCTCGGCGAGAGAGACTGGATATATCACGATGAATAACCAGACTTCTACGGATATAAAAGGGTACATATGTCCGATCGGGCAAGTCTGCAAAGTAAGCATGCACATTCATGCCAACCGTTATATTGGTTTTGACGTTTATTTGTCTGAAGGAACTCACTAATCCGAATAATAACATCGAGAGCTTCGATGCAATACATTATGCCGCCCTTCAAGTCATTATCGTGGCTACTGCCAACGGGGTTCGTTTTTATAACCTTCTTCGTCGAGTGTTTCGCTGACGATGGTACATACAGTGGGCGCCGTTGATGTATTCCATGATCGACTCGGAGTTCTTCATTTCTTGTTTCTTCTTTATCATCTGCCTCATCGTTCTCAACTTCTGGCTTATCAACTTGTTCGTCGCTGTGATTACCAACACATTCTCTGCGATTCGATCCGAAACGAAGAAGAGTGCCTTCGGTGCTGCGCCGTAAGTGTTATTGACTGAAAGCTGCTTTCGATACTGTCATTGACTGGAATATATATAGACTCATACCAATGGATGAAAATGAAGAAGACGGCTGGGCAATCGTAGACGGGCGTCTTGCATCATCACGCAATAATCTAGCGAAAGTTATTTATGATCATACGCGATGGTGTTGGGTCATCCTTGCGCTTGCATCACTTTCCCTTCAGGCTACTCGGACCGTCGACATTTCGGAGACGCACGAACTACTTCTTTACTATGGCGAACTCGGCATCACAGTTGCATTTGATTTCGAGATCGGTCTCCGCGTTCTCGCCACTTTGCCAAAATGGAGAAGCTTCTTTCAGCATGGGAATAACTGGTTGGATACCATCCTTGCGATTGGTTCGACTATCATTCAAGTTCCGGTCATTCGCAAGTCTTCGATGTACCCCTGGTTCACGATCTTTCAGTTGGCCAGATTTTACAGGGTTATTCTGGAAGTTCCTCGTATGAAGCCCCTCTTGGTATGTAGTTGCAATAACCTTACACCTATTGACGATTCTTACGTTTTTATTTGTAGCTGGCAGTTTTTGGAAACATGTACGGTCTTGCGAACATGTCTCTCTTCCTTGTCTTGATCAACTATATCGCTGCTCTTGTTGCCGTTCAACTATTCCGTGGTGACTTTGGCGATACCACCACGATCAACTTTGGCGAGTTGTTCAATGCATTCTTGGCAATGTATCAAGTCTTCTCGTCTGAAAATTGGGTCGATATCCTGTATGGTGCTTCAGGCGCAGAAATTCAGCTGGGTCAGACCGTTCTAGCTTTGATTTTCATAGCATCTTGGATGTTATTCGCCAATTGTGAGCTCTCGTCTATTCACTCTATATATAGAACCTAGCTCAATCTCTCTTAGTCATTATCTTGCAGATGTTCATTGCCGTCATCAACGAGAACTTCGAAGTCGCAGAGGAGGCCAAGAAAGGAAAACAAGCATCTAAGTACCTGGCTGCTCAGAAGGATGGAGAAGGTAGCGCGGCATGGTTACGTCGGTTTAATCCTTACAGATGGGTCAAAGCCAATCCCGTCACCGTGAAGGTCGAAAACCTACCCCAGAACCTTGTTTTGCCTATGCAGAAAACTCTGGTACAGGACTATGGTGTTCGTCCTTCAGACTCCCGCGCTACACCGGTGAGCATACCTCAGTTTCCTTAGCTGCGTTCTTTTACTTAATTTTAGCTTAGAAAACAAGCGGTAGCAGCCGGTTCAAGCCACGGCATTATCCCTCTAAATCCTTGACCGCGCTTCAGCGATTATTTGCAGGAGAAACACGAACCAATGATATTCCGTTAGCCTCTCTGCGACATGCACGTCAGGATACACTTGGGCATGGAGATCACTATAACGAGGAAATGGAAAAGCATCTGTGAGTTCATGTAGCACCCAGTCTTCATATATACTAATTCCTTCTAAGTGAGCTTTTGGCGTCGGTCAACCCAGAAGATACCACAGCAGAAGATGCCGATGATGTATTCCATGAAAGGCGTGCGCAGAAGGCTGATTTCATTCGAGACCATCCGACATACGACAAGACTTTTTGGTTTATATCGCAGAAGAACATTATTCGTAAGATGTGTCAGAAACTCACCCAGCCAGCGAGGGGAGAACGTATCTTTGGAACACTCACATCGCCAATCGCCCATCCTATATTCCAACTTATCCTACTTTTGACCGTAATTGGTGGCATTGTCGTCGAGAGCATTGCAACCCCTATCTACAGGCGCAATTACTATGCAACACATGGCCTTATACGTGGTTCCTGGTTCGACATTGCGGAGGCTACCTTCGGTTTCACCCTTTTTGTTGAATTCTTGATCAAGATTATAGCCGATGGGTTTGTATTCACCCCGAATGCCTATGTTCGCAGCATCTGGAATATTTTAGATTTCTTGATCATGGTGGGCATCATCGTCAATGTCAGCACAGGTCTCATCTTTATCGGTGGACTCAGCCGCTTTACGAGGTCTCTGAAAGCTTTGCGCGCCCTGCGTCTTATCACTCTGATAGATCGAATGCGCTTTACTTTCCAATCATTAATTCTCTCAGGTGCACTTCGTATCATGGATGCCGCCGTACTAGCCATTCTGTACATGATTCCTTACGCTGTTTGGGGTCTGAATATCTTCGCTGGCAAGATGAATATGTGCAACGATGATGAGGTACCTGGCATGGCTGAATGCGTTGGAGAATATACCAATTCGGTATACGACGAGGCTTTCGCTTTTCCTATCCCTCGTGCCTGGGATAATCCTTCCCCATCCACTCAGTTCTCTTTCGACTCCTTTCGGGCATCCCTTCTCATCCTTTTCGAAATCGTGTCGCTCGAGGGATGGATTGATGTCATGGGAGTTGCGATGAGTATCACCGGTGAAGGCCAACAACCCCACACCAATGCTTCGCAAGGGAACGCCATTTTCTTTCTTATTTACAATCTAATGGGTGGAGTTGTAATCCTCACATTGTTCATTAGGTTTGTAATTTGGCTGCCTTGCGACTATTACAATTACTAAGCCTCTCCTTTACAGTATCATTATCGGAAACTTTAGTTCGAAAACTGGGTCCGCTTTCCTTACTCAGCCCCAGCGTGAATGGATCGACCTCCAGAAGCTTTTCAAACGACAACGGCCATCCAAAAGACCCAAACTGCGGCCGGCGAACAAACTCCGGGCGTGGTGCTTTGATCGAGCTGTTCATAAGCATGGATGGTGGTCTCGAGCAATGACGCTGTTATTTATCTTGCATATCACTGCTCTAATGTTTGTTCTATATTCTTTCAAATTTTTATGTCTAACCCCCATTGATCATAGGACTCAATCCTTCTCGACGAACAACCTTGCCGAGACCTTTCGCAGTGAGTGCTGCGGTCACTATTTTGTATGTTGAGACCCTAACTTTACGAATAGACGACTTTTTCTTGGTCCTCATGTTCATTTACTTGATCGACGTTTCAGTTCGATGGTATGGTCTGGGATGGCGCAGCTTCCGTGCCAATGGCTGGAATCTGTTTGATATCGTCGTAGCAGGAGGAAGTTTTATCACCACTCTCGTGGTCCGTTTCGGGTCGAGTGGCTTCATCACCCAGCAACTGCAAAAACTGTTCTTGGTCAGCATTGCATTCAAGTTGATTCAGCGCACGAACAGCTTGAATATGCTGTTCAAAACTGCAGTGTAAGTTTTTGTATGATTCTTTATATTCCATGCTAACGTATCTACAGTGCAAGTTTGCCTGTCATTCTTAGTTTGCTAGGGTTATGGTTGATCCTGTTCATCTTCTTTGCAATCCTCAATGTGGAAGTCTTCGGACTGACAAAATGGGGCGGTGCAGAGAACAGGAATCAAAATTACTTTTCTCTTGGGTCTGCCATGGTAATGCTTGCCTTCCAGAGTACAGGGTCAGTTTTCAAGTTGTTCCTGGTCTGGGATTATCACTAATCTCTTTCATTAGGGAGGGCTGGAATCAATACATGCATGACTTGTAAGTTCTCCTAAATGCCATAATTCTGAGTCTAACCCAATTTCTAGCGATCTCACATATCCCCGCTGCACCAACTCCGGCGTCGATGAATCTGAATCCGACTGTGGAAGCACAGAGTGGGCGTTCACGCTCTTCATTGCCTGGAATCTTCTGAGCATGGTGAGTATATATGTCACTGCGCACTGTATTCGTTACTGATATTCGTTCCGTCCAGTACATATTCGTGAACATGTTTACTGGTGTGGTCGTCGAGAACTTCTCATACGTCTTCCAAGCTTCTGGTAGCGGTGCCAAGTCTATTTCAAGAGAGCAAATGCGTTCTTTCAAGAAAATATGGGCCGAATTTGCCAACCAGAGGACAGGTTATCTCGAACGTCAGCGATTTGCTGCTTTCTTCGGCGTAAGTTATTCTTCCTTCTTGCTGACCATCCAAAACTAAATAAATAACTTCCATAGCGACTCAATGGTGTCTTCGAAGTACGGATCTATCCTACTGAATACAGCATTCCGAACGTCATGGCTGCCTGCGTACCCGATCCTGAAGGCGATCAGCCAAGCTCACCACGGCGGGTCCGCTTTGGGATCGACCTCGATAAACTGAACAGGGTCCTTAGTACCATCGATTATTCTAGTATCAGAAAGAGGAAGGCGGTGTATAGTCGACTATACCACGAAGCTATCATAACTCATCAACAGGGACTGGGGATGTCGTTCACGGATATGTTGATGTTGTTAGCGCATCATAAGCTAATCGTTGATGCAGAAGCTTTGGTGTAAGTGCAACATCTTACTTTACTCTCACAAGCACATCCTAATATTCGATTTACTTCGATAGATTAAAGGATCTTGTTGTACGGACAGAAACGAACAAGCTCGTCACTGATCTAGTCAATCTTGATCGGGTCCGTTCACTACTGAAGACCATTTCCCGTCGCCGACGATTTCTCGCTTATCTCGAGCAGAAGCGTACTGCTGAGCAAGGTTTGTGTTGTCTACCGTCAATTTAATTTCTGTGCTAAATCTTTGTGCTTGATAGAAATCCCTTCTATTGTGGTTGAGGTTCCGCCGGAAACGCCAGTCATTGGCTCTCGTGACATTACCAACTCGATGTATGACACTACTTCAGCACCTAATAGTCCAGAGATGCGACAGAGGTTCAGTACTGCTGACGTATCTCTGTCTTACGCGCTCGACACGAGCATGGGTCCGGGTGGATCGAGACTCCAGAGGAGCAGTCGCCGCAATAGTGAATTTAGCATGTTCTCTGCAGATGCAAGTTACAGGTCTCAGTAAGTCGTCACGTTAGGACTAGTATGATATGTGCTAACGGAACTTTAGACGCTCGTCACTCATTGAAGAGGACCCGCAGGACGTCGTTTCGGCGATGCAAAACTCCCTGTGGGGAGGTATGTACATTTTCGCTTTACAACTTAACACCAAACTCACTTATCCTTCTAGATTTGATGATGGAAGCAGCGGAGGAAGAAAAGGGCGGAAGATTTTAAACGTCACCCTTGTACATTCATTGAGTATTGCGGACTCTGACTCGCTCATTCTTTTGTAGTCTTTAACTTACTCATACTGCACTCCTCTTATATAGTAGCATAGACACAATTCATGTTTTCCTTATAGTGGGTTTCGTTCTCTTTACAGACATTTATTTATGTAGACAAGTAGCATGTGTACATTACTCATATCCTTCCACTCTTTAAACGTAATAGCTGTAATGAATTGGATCATATACCCTGGTTTTCTTATATTCGTTGATATTTTTCGAGACCTTGGATTAAAGTCGAATGTGATATCCGACTAACCTATTGGAAGTATGTATTAAGCGCTAACTTCACCTTTGTTAGCTGTAAATGGCTGCTCTTCCTACACGCAAGAGCTCCTAGGAGACCTGTACCTACGATAAACTCCAGCAGCCATCATTAGCTCTTGGGAAGTATTCATAAGTTGCGAATGGCATAGATCTCTGGGAGGATGATGTTTCCGACCGCAGTATGAGAATCACTGGAGCTACTTGGCTATCGATGAAGCTGAATCAATTGCAGCGAGTTGATCTACCAAGACATCCATCACGGACCGCGTATGTTGATGCTCTTTGCCTTGCCCATCTGTGGGGCTTGTGGGTTCCGGACTGCCTGAGTTTGTAGGGACTGTAGATTGTGTCCTCGTAGGAACAAGTGGCGTGGCACTGGGTTCAAATCCTGGTGCGATCTTCCTCAGTGCATCGCGCCTTCTGCGTTCCTTCTCATCTTCACGCTGTCTAAGGTAAGCCTCCCGACGGGCAGCATGGGCTGCGATTGTGGTGCGACGTGAAGATTCGAGAGTGATGATATGTGGTTCCAGGGTAAAGGGGTAGACGAACTAAAGATCGATGTTAGATGGCATAATTATGAAGCATGTTTCAGCCATGGCTTACATATGGAGTTACGGAATCAGGAAGAGGATGAATATCGGGTGGCATTTCCACCTAGGCGGTTTCAGTGGTTATTAATGCATAGCTACAAGCTACTCACTGGACGCGGTACTCTCAGACTGGGTGACTTGATGAGCGGAATGTGAGATGTGGCGGTATATTGCGCTGTATAATTTTAAAATATATTTGAAACAGAATATAGCTCACACTCACATTGGCCAGGCATTGCTTGAAGGTCGTCGGTTGAAAGTTAAACAGAGCGCGTAGACCCAACTTGAGCGTCATAGGCGTTGGAGTATAACACATACAAACAAGTTTTCTACACGCGACTGTGACTTCTTTCTGTTCTTGAAGTTGAATGCGACCAGCATCATTCAACTTCCAACTTTGTCCAAATGGCTGTATCGGCCACTCTCTCGCTGCTGTCAACGTCGTCGATGATTTCACAAGGAGCTGAAGCTGCAAGTCTCCTCCAATCTCTCAGCTGGCTCACCAATCTTACACACGGCGATTGATCCTACCCGATAACCCCACAGAGAGTCTACAAAGCAAAGCTGACACCCAGCGGGCCACCGATCCTTCTGAAATACCGATTTAAGAAACACTACCGACATGAGTCGCTCGACACTTCTCTGACGCGATCGCGTGTGGCAGGAGAGGCTAGAGCGCTTCTTAGATGTCTCCGGTATGTTTTCCAATTTCATGTTTGTCAATTACGTTTCTACATGGATCCTCTGTGTACGGATCACCTATTTCTTCTCGATTTTCTGGTGGAATGCTTTGAATGAGCTGATTACCCTGTAATGGTGATAGATCAGGCGTCAACGTTCCTGGCATACGGATGGTCGATGCGGCCGATGGCGTACTGGGCATAGAGTGGATCGAGGGAAAGAGTGTCAGAAAACTTCTTCCGGGTGGTGCGGAAGAGGAAGAGGAAGAATTAGAAAATGAACAGGAAAATTTGGATGAGGAAGAAGATCCGTTACGGGAGTATGACATCTCCGTTGGTATATTTTCCTCTTCATTTTAAAGATAAATTCTTCAACCTTACTGTTATGCGCGGCAGACACGCTTATGTCACTCATCGGGATAGAGCTTGCAAAGATGCACCTGGCTGACGTGATCCATGGTGATCTTACCACATCCAACATGATGCTGCGGCATCCTACTTCCTTCACTTCTCTAGAACTGAATACGCCAACGGAGCTCGTATGTGCCGACATACATCCCTCTCGTATGATCTCAATTTATTTACGCATTTTAGGTTCTAATCGACTTCGGTCTCTCATATCAATCCTCTCTGATCGAAGACAAAGCGGTCGATTTGTATGTACTGGAGCGTGCGTTCGCCTCGACACACCCAGACTCGGAGCCGATGTTCGCCAAAGTTCTGACAGCCTATGGCGAGAGGATAGGTCCGAAAGAATGGCCAGCCGTGAAGCGAAGATTAGATGATGTGAGGCTGCGTGGTAGGAAGCGGAGTATGGTAGGGTAAAGAGCGCCATAGCAATCTACTAATGTATGAGTTCTACACATGTGTATGTTCTGAATTTGAATTTTTTTTCTATAGACCGTAGGCCGTGGACTTTCATTACACTGCAACATCAACATTTCCGTCCCAGCACATCCTGAGTGACCAAGATTGATCGAGATCGCTGAAATTTTTTCAATCGGCCATCTATTCCTCAAAGTTAAAATAAGTCCAAAACTCTGTAAAACATCACTATGATCATGTTTTGATCAAGACGCTATTCATGTTTTCATCCCGTACATCAGTTTTTTTATCCATTGCCGCCCGTTATCCAATATCTTCGATGTTTCATAGCTTAACTTCAGATGGGAGAGATCAATCGATTGCTGGACACTGTCATCATCATCCTGTAGAAGCGGTGCGTTAAGAAAATTAGTCTGCAGAGGCTCCGGCTCATTATAAACTTCAGGGACTATTTCTTTTCTAAAGTGGGCCATAGTATAACATTCATACCTGCATGGAGAATTACAAGAGGTACCTGCCAAAGAACGATCTCATTGAAATGGTGATTCGTCTCGATATGAATATTACTCATTCTAGTAATCAAGATTATCAAAACCTCTTCACAAATACGAGTAGAATATGGCCGTCACAACTAGAATAAAACGAGTATAAGGAACCTTGAAACTACTCTGTGAATACTGCCACATACCAAGACGGAACTTTCAACCGATGTCTGTAGAAATCCAGTATGTCAGTTGCTGCTGGAAATGGAGATGTAACTGACAGCGGCAGTATAAAGGTACGAACCACCGGTGTCAAAGCAGATCCAACCGAATGCGCAGTTTCTTTATGTGAAACCTTCACCCATTTCATAGATTCATGGTTTTTTCACTAAGATAGCTGCATGGGAAGTTGGAAGAATAAATAGAGCGGCTACTGAAGAAAGCCAAAGTCTGTAGAAGACCTTAGATTGAAGGATCTTCCATGATCAGGCAATTGAACAACGCCAACCTTGTCGGTAGAGATGATTTATTGCTCCGTAGAACTAAAGTTGCAGCGGCTAGAAGGAGTGTGAGGACAATGTAAGGACATTATTTTAGACGTCTTTGCATGAAATGAGTTGATGGTTGTAGCAATTACCTGAACCCTATGAGTATGTAAAAATTATTATACTTGAAAATAACAGCGAACTTCTACAAAGGTCTTTAAAAGAATAAACCTTTTATCCACAGGCTGACATATTCAGCTCGTTCAAACAGGAATTCCGGCCCCGGATACTACTATAAAATCCCCGAGCTGACGAAAGTGAAAGGAAGAGGAGGAAAATAAAATGGACTCCAAACATTCTGTACCAATAGCATATATGTGTCGGTGGCCCAACGGGTATCAACCTGGCGGCTGTCTGGACACTCAAAAGTCATCTTGGGCGCATCTAGTTCCTCTTCATCCACATATTCTATACAAAAGTGATCACTTCTATCGCAACACATCAATAGGTCACCGATCAAGTTTGACTACTGAGTAATTGGCTGACATTTCAAGGCTTCATGCAATCCTGGGCGGTGTATTTTACGTGGAATTGATACCTCCGGGTGTTCAAAGGGAGGTGAAGTTGCCGCGGAGAAGCAAGTTCGGCGCTATTTTTTATGAGAATCCTAGACCAATTATAAAAAATTACAAGGAACCCGTCTATTGCATGTTCCTGAAGCAGTGGTGTAAAAGCGGTAGTTACCTCATAGGTAGCAAACCATTTTCCTGGCGCTATGTACCTTAATCTATAGAAAGCTCACCCGGGCCGTATTGCTACTGATATGATACTGACCATTACTCCTTGGGTATCTGCTACTCATGTCTGAGAGGCAAATTACGATTTACGGCTACTCACTATCGGAATGAGCGTTCAGGGTAATAAGTAGTGATGGTACCTGCGTCTGATCCCGTAAATCTGTTTGATGTAAATGTTTTTATGGTATACACACCGATAATCGCAATATCCCTTTAAGTTGGAGTGAGTTTAGGCGCGCTGGCGGTGGGTTGCTGCCAGTGACTCTCAGCAAAAATGAAAGTCAAGAACTTGCTGGCTTCAGCAGATCGGAGTTGCCGAGGCTTTGGTGGAAAGCTTGCAATCGAATATCAAAGAGCTTCGACGAGGTCAGGATATTTCTTATTAAATTTGTGGTCTAATAAAAACCGGGCTGTTGTTTAGCATAATACAGTACTATCATTACAATGCGCTTACTAGTTAAATATCTTCAAATCCGCGATGGCCAACCATACAGTTTTTGAAAGGTTTGGTGTCAAAATGTTCATTATCGGACGGCGTGTATTAATGGAATTAATTAGCTGAGCCTGTGATATTCTTCGGTAGAGAGGTTTCGTTGAATTAGTAGATTAAAGAGGTGATCTGCGCAACTACTGTTCCAGTCCCTCACTTCAATTCGGCGATTCCTCCTCCGGTATTACAATCTAGTACGCAGCATGGAGTATGTGCACCAGCTTTTCGGAGTGATCATATCGATTAACCTTATGACGAGTTGTTAATAATGTTCAGGATCAGGAAGCGACCACCTCCCATACATTTAGTTATAATCTAATTATATCGCTCAGTGTGGAGCTCGTAGGCATAACATCCCTCCCCTTTTTTTCTTTGCTCGTACCAGTTGTAGATGTGTTTCTTCGATTCACTACATTTTGCTTCCACAGTTGTGTCACAGTGACTTACAGGTCTTTTGGTATTGTTTGTCAATACCTATCAGTAAATCTAATTACTCACCGGGCTTATCTATATGACCGAAAGTTACAGCACCCTCGGACTATGTTTGATCAATTACTTGCCCGTCGTGTGTTATGAATGACGAGAAGACATGAGTTCGGAACGTGAGATATGCATACTGTGAGTATTATAGTAAATAGATATCGTAGATCTTCTGGGAGGGAAAGTATTTCTGTGAGAATAAAAAGGTTACCCCATTTGACTACCACAGAGAGCTCGGGATTTAGCCAACATTTTCGGACCTCCGCTCGCGATTACATTGCTTGCAGAGCTACGTCGACAATTTCTCGATCATTCTTCCAAGACGGCATCGAAAATCCCCCAGTTATGAAAAACTCTAGGTGTTGAGCATATAGCAGCTTGGTGAGAGCGAGGAAAAGGATCATGTTATTCGCGTGTCAGCCAATCTTGGACGGAAATAGGCACCGACGGCTGATGATTGCTATCAAAGCAGGATCTCGGTCCAAAATCACAACCGATATTTGGTGCTGTGTAATTTTCTCTTAAACGAGACTACAACAACGCGACCTGATGGTCACTAATCAAAACTTCATCCGGAAGAACTGCCCCCTGTGGCTACTGGGACGCCAACGCGTGATCCAACGCATCCCAATGTAAAAGGGAACAACATGATACTAGGGCCTGTCACGGAAGCGAAGCCGCTTGCGTAAAGAATTTTCTGCCCGCCCGAGGTCTCCAGAGTTGAATAAGTAGCCTCGGCGGCTACTAGAGTTTCTTCCCTTTCCGCCCTCGGCCAAGCTCTATTATGAATCCTGCGCTTTACCGTATCAGGCTTCTCTGTGATCTATGCCGGACATTCTTAATACCTGCTATTTTCTTTGCTCTAGCTTTGCAGCTTACTCGATGGCAGCTGGGCTACTTCACACTTCCTGGATACTTTGGTTTCATTGTTGCGTGGACAGTGCTTAAAGGATGGTATTTTCAGTATCGCCAGGATAAACAAATCCGATCTCTGGGAGCTCGCCCTATTCCCCGACTTGTTGGGAAATGGCCGGGAAATATCGATATCCTTCTCAAGATGATGACAGCGTTCAAAACAAGTTACGTTCTGGATGTATACCTTCAACTTTTCGAAGAATACCAGTGTACGACTCTCAACACGAGGATACTATGGATAGATAATGTACGTTTGAAAGTTACAGTGGTTTCTCTTCGTTATATATAACTCAGAATCATAGATCATATCCATGGACCAAGAGCATTCTAAATTCATCCTCGCGACGGGCTTCAACCACTTCTGGAGGGGAACCTATCAAAAAGAACGCATGTAGGTTCTCATTTTTATTTCTCGATATGTTGACGCCAATTAAATACTAGGGAAACATTTCTTGGTCAAGGAATCTTTAACAGGGATGACGACGTAAGTATAGTTCCTATTCCACATCTCAGTTATAATCACCTGATATACATGTACAGATGTGGAGACAGCATCGTATGACAGCCCGACCGTTCTTCGCTCGAGATCGCATCTCTGATTGCGAGAACTTTGAGAAGCATTGCGCTCGCACGTTACGAATATTATCTTCGTTAGAAGCCAATGACGAGCCCTGCGAAGCCCAAGACCTTTACTCGAGGTTTACACTTGATGCTGCTTCAGAATTCTTGTTTGGACAGGATTTAGAAACTCTCGCTGCGGAACTGCCGATTCCTGGAAAGACGGAAATGGGCCCTAAAGGCTCCGCAACGGAGGATACATGGGGAGCCTTCGCTAAGGCCTTTGAACTCTCGCAGCAGAACATAACTCGGAGAGGGCGAATTGGAAACCTATGGCCGCTCTTTGAACTGTTCGAGGACAAAAATGAGAAGCCTTCCAAGGTTGTTCGAGAATGGCTAAATCCTTTGGTCCGACAGGCACTAGAGGAGAAGGCACGGGCAGAGAAGGCCGGAATTTGTAGTCCAGTGACTGAAAAGACATTTTTGCAACACTTGGCTGATAGTACAGATGGTGAGTGCGCAATGTTTTTCGTTATCGCGCTTTGATTATCATGATAATTAGATCCCGTCCTCATTTGTGATCAGCTGCTTAGCATGCTACTTGCGTCAAGGGATACGGTATGCTCTCCAGTATGATTGATAGTTGGAAATAGCTAATATGTTCGACCTGTAGACTGCTTGTAGCCTCACGTACATCACCTATTTTCTGGCAACGGAGCCAGGAGTCGCGGAACGACTGCGAGCTGAAGTATTAGAGCATTGTGGATCACAGGGAATTCCGAGCTTTGAACAACTCAAGAATCTACGATACAGTAAGTCCTTTCATCGTTTATTTAATCTTAACCTAACGTCTCTGTAGTGCGAGCGGTAATAAACGAGACTCTACGTCTATTTCCTCCTGTGCCTCTCAATGTCCGAGAAACACGGTCCTCGCCATGTGTGCTTCCCTACTCAGACCCTACCTACTATGACGCGAGCTATGACTCTCGGCCGTTATACATGCCGGCAAACACCACGATAGTATACCTTCCTCTGCTGACACAGCGTAACCCTGCTTTATGGGGCCATGATGCACATGCCTTCGATCCCGAACGTTGGCTGCAACCAGAGCGCATCGCCAGGTTTGTTGCAAACCCTGCAATGTTCACGCCCTTTAGCGCAGGGCCTCGAATAGTGAGTTAGTCCTGTGTATATGCTGCGCTTTTACTCACACCACCTAGTGCATCGGACAAAACTACGCATACACCCAGATGTCCTATTTCCTTGTCCGTCTACTGCAGAAATTTGATAAGTTCACTCTAGCTCCGGAATTCCAACCGGAAGGTTCTCTACCGCCGGTGGAATGGAAAGAGCGAAGAGGCCGCCAATCTTTCGAGTGCGTTTGGCCCGCCGCCGCACTCACTTTGTACGTAAAGGTATGTGACTTCTTATAACATGGAAGACGTGAACTAAGTGCGATTACTGAAGGGAGGCATGTGGGTTCGCTTCCGTAAGGCTAAGGGGTAATTCTTACATACCTACGTTCGTTCATTACTCCCCTTTTACATACTGGACATATTATTGTATCGTTAGAATTCACAGAGAACTTGTTTACAATTGCTTGTATTAGGACTGTACATCATATAGATTGTATTTTTTTTTTTTGGCAGACTTGGAGGTACTCGCACTGATTCTTGAAGACGGGTAATGCTCTAAAGGACGCACTGCAAGCGTTCATAGCACATTGCAAGCCACAGTGATCTAAATTTAGAACAATGCTGTAAAATGTTAGAGTTCGGTGTCTAATCTTCCAGAGCTTAACCCTCCCGTTCTACGCGAATTCTGGGAGTCTTTCCCAGGACTTTCGAGATGCAAAAATACTGACAAGAGTGGGACTTGAACCCACGCCATCATACGATGATGAGAACCCGCGAAAGCAGGCAAGCTACGCTTGAGTCACACGCCTTAACCGCTCGGCCATCTTGCCATATAAAACCAATGATAGAATAGAATTACGATGCCATAAAGTACCTACCGCATTTCATGTCGCCTCCAAGCCAAAAGAGATTCGTCTAAAAGATGGGTATGCTATAAAGGAGAAGTAGGACATGAATTCCTATAAAGAGATTTATGCGAATATTAAACAAAGTATCGGACTTACACACCTTGTGAAGGATCTTGCAATTTGCTATATGCGTTACTATTGGGTGGTACCCTCTGAGCCTGTAGACTCGAGCCTGTAGCGTTCAAGTCTCCTTGGAGGTATAATTACAAGGGTTGATCCTACGGAACAAGTATAAAACAAGAAAATGGGAGTGTGAGTGGGCTGTAGGTAAGTCATTGCACCTCACAACCACCATAACACCGCCCGGAGTCAAGACTACTGGGTTTGTAGAATAGCATATTTTGGCTACGGGAGCGATGAGTACCGTGTGGTTATGAAGACAAGCTAAACATTACCTCCGCAAAACTATACCACCGTTGAGGTGTGAATACTTGAATAGAATTTTCACTAAGTGTGCAGACCCCGGTCGGTCGAAGAGGCTGCTGGCAGCTGCAAAATACCCCAGAGTCTCCACATATCATTAATACCGATTACACGGGCGAACTTGTCACATGAATATTCATCAAGAGTTGCGGATGTTTTTTCATTCTGCCTAAGATATTAGCAGTTCAAGTTGCTGATGATCATACACATGATAAGCGCTGACTGTTCCATGATCCGTTTTGTGTAGGACAGCGAAGGCCCATGAGAAAGCAAAAACCACGGGACTTTGAAGGACCGTATGCACAGACCCCTTCCAAAGTGTCAAAAAAAGTAAAATTTCAAGCTCGAAGATGATGCGCAGTACTAGCTAGCACGAGAACGACAGATAACTCAGGGCAGTTCCTGAACAGAATAAGTCGTAATAAGCAAATATACCGCTGACGGAGAGTTAAGATAGAGAAGTAGTGCCAGGTCTTCCGTGGTCGACGGTCGTGGTGATGTCTGGGTATTTGGATGCCCATTAGAGTGCTAGTTATGCGCGTTGGAGGCTGTGAGGTTTGTACAGTAATGTATTCGGCATCTTGAAATAGCGGTAGCGGATGCAGTGCCTCATTTCGGATATAATTAGTATTGTTGCAGACAAACTGGAGGATTTTCTGAAGTCCTGTATGTTATAGGGAAATGTGCTCGTGAAATTTTGTGGTGGAAGTTGGAAAGTGAAAATGCTTTTGTGATTCAGAACGTTAGTAAAGACCCGGTCCGGTTTCCCCTTCGTTGACTAATCCGTATTTCTGGTCTGCTCACCACTTGAATTGCACCACAAACCACTGCATCTCGTCTTGTCTTCTGCTGTACAATATATAATGTTGGCTTTGAATTAGGCTGCTTATCATAAAATCCACAATCAATCCAATAATTGAAAGCTGCTGACTCACCGTCAACAAGTTCAGGCCAGCTTCTAAGAGTAATGTTGAAAACTAGAAACGAAGTCTCAGTGTTTGTAAGTCAAACAGCTGTATTTAATATATACCTAGAAACGAAGTCTAGGAACAATAATAAGTAAATGAAAAGTATCAAGTAAGTAAGGGACTTTACCTCAGTGTTTGTAAGTCAAACAGCTGAGGAAAGTCGACGAGAAATCGTCCTATTTATCTACAAGAGTCCATTTGTAACGACTAAAGTAGATAGACAAAAAGAACTATATAAAAGGAATAGTTAAGGAGAGCATAATCACGAGAACTGTAGGCAGTGCAGTTCTCGAGGATAGAAATACAAGAAAAGTAAGACTAGAAATGACGGACCATATGAAACATATATTATACAGTATATACAAGGTAAACCGAGATGGAGGCGCAGCTGTTGAACTACAGCGGCGTACATGAATATAATAATGACTCCGCGTATGTACTTGTGTGGACGTGCCGGGCTTGTCACGTGTTTGTATTTCAACAAGTAAGACGAGTAGCTTTATTGCAATAATAATTGGCATAAAGCTGGAGGAATATTTGAGATCGATCAGTCCTCTAGGTTGTACTTTGACTAATGGCACTAAAGAGGCATTACAGCTAGTATACTTATCAGTTTTCAAGTATGAACATTGGTACAGTAGAGGTGAAGATGTGATGCATATAAAACCATATCTCATGCACACCGATGGTGAAGCGGTTATCATGCTTGCCTTCCACTGATGTTTCATATGACGTGAAATTACGTAAGCAAGCGGCAGGGGTTCGACTCCCCTTCGGTGTATTCAACATTATTCGCTCATTTCTGAGCTGGCAAATTTATCGTCGGGTATCAATGCTAGTTCGTGTTTTGAAGGCGGAGATCAGAAGTTGAGCGCTCGATATGAGCTTTTTGAACCAACACTGTCGGGTAGTTTGGCTGCTTTTGACAAGCTTTTGATGAATCCCAGCGACTTCTTCCTCCATTGCCTGCTTCTAAGTTCTTGTTCATCCATGCTGGTTGGAGGTAATGGAATATTTACTACTTACATTACATTACATGGACAAATTCTTTCAGTAGATTAGACGACGCCTTGTTGCGATATCCTATCACAACCGACAATAAAGATGGATAAAATAAAAAGTAAAAAATCCAGTTACTGTTTAATGAGGTCTAACATTGCAATGAAAGACACTTTTCTTTCACTGCTTGCATTGACATCGGGCCGGCCAGTGGTAAGCGGCGCCTGAGCCACGTGTGATTTTAAAGACGCGCCGAAATTGGAACTACCGTGTCTGCAGTTCCATTTCTACCGCTTCTTCCCCTGTTTACCTCCCCCCAAGCCATGCGTTCCTCCCCCGTCGCCACTGCCTGTAATGATCTCTTTCAACCAACTAAATCTATGATAACTGAGCTATCGACTTCAGTAGTCACTACGATGACTTCCTCCAAAGCCCCGCCGCACAAACGTCGCCGGATCGTGAGGTCGAGCTCACCATCTTCCACAACGAATTCTAGTGGCATGAACGACTCATTGACGACCAACGTTTTCACCTCACCGCACAATGCTCCAGCCAAACCATCATCTAGTAGGATACCCACCTGCGTTTCGTGCCACCGCGCTTTAACGGGCACGCAGATACAGGTCATCTGTGCTCGGTACGTCTTTTCTGTCCGTTACTGCCACACACTAATCATATCTCGCGTTCTTCCTTTATCCGATCGGTTGAATAGATGCCAACACTCGACATGCACGATCTGCTCACGGACATGCACCTCTATCGCGCCGTCGCAACCCCCAACACCACACCTCACCTGGTCACCTACTCCCTCTCCTTCTCCTCCCTCATCGATGTCCAGACCTGCTCTCGCCTTGAATGCGGCCAATACAAATCTGGGGAATTGGATGGGTGGGAGTAACACTCTGCCTACTGCTATCGCTGGAAAGAGGAAGAAGCTCCTTGATCCTGACGCGGATTTAGGTGAGAATGGGACCGCGAACAGTGGCGATGGAGGCGAGTTTTTCGCTACTACAACTTCGGACGGAGTGGAACCTGGATGCGGAAGAATCGTATGTCGGAACTGTTGCGTTGAGAACCCGCAGAGGTGTGCCTGCTTCTCCTTTGTCCTAAAAACGAAAATTTAATCCTACTTTGATTAGTAATTCTATAGCTTGCTTCGATTGCTGTGCGCGCTAATACCTGGTTCACTCTTTCAAATCATCGACGTCTCTATCGGCTTCAGATGTCTTTATTGATCTCCATCTAATATGTCTGGCATCCGCATCTCAAGGACCTTCTCTCAACCATTGGCTTTCTCACGCACGCATGAACTACCACGGACTTTATTTGTATTACGCTTCATTGTATACTCCCAATCTATGATTTCCAGCTCTATATATACTACATTACTACCCCAAGCACTACCTTACCAGTTCCGTAAGACCGTAAGTAGATACACATCCTCCTTCCATGCATATGCACAATCATTCTAGTTTCCTCTCGTAAAAGCCCAGCTATTAACCCATACAAGCCAGGATTCCGCGAATTGTGACTGCCATTGGGTAATAATAAGGTATCTCTTTGAGAGGCAAAAAGTTGGAACACGAGTTATTGCATTCATTACTACCACCGAAGGGGAGGGGTCTGTTCAAAAGTGGAAAGATTCATTGCGCCGAAGGGAGTTGAACCCCTGCCATCTGATCACTGCTGTACTATGGAAGGCAAACATGATAACCGCTTTATCATCGGTGCGATAAAAAGAAAATATTCACGCCTGCTAACACACGCGTAATGATACTATAAACTTGTCTATGAATTAGTTTTTTATCTTGGGCTTCGGGCTTCGAGTTTACTGCTAGATGAGAGAAGACGAATGGTATATTTAGTCTGACTTGGCCTTCTAACCCTGATACTAGCATAAGAGAAATAGAGATAGAACGAGAAATGGTGGAAAGAGAGGCAGAGGCAGGAAGAAAGGTGAAATAGAGAAGGAAGCTGAAAGAGCGTTGGAGAGTAAGAAAGTTAGGAGAATGAACGGGGAACTGAGGAAATGGAAGAGGAAATGAATGGGAGCGCTCGTTGTCATTTCGTTAAGAAAAGAATATATAACACGTATGAGAGAGAAGGTGTAAGACTGGGGCGTGGGTAGAATAAAATGAACGAGAACGTCGAAGCACAGATTCGGATAAGAAAAAATGTTCATTAAGAGAGTAAAAACAAAAACAAAAGGGATGAGCATGATCTGCATATCCTTCCATCCTTCCAAACAATAGAGACGACACGAGCTGGCTGAGATTAGATATCGAAGAATGGACGCTCAGGGTGCTGCTGCTGTTGTTGTTGCTGCTGGAGAGCGAAGGGGTTGTGCTGGCTCGCCATACCAGTCTGTTGAGTGGCGAGAGCCCGGCCAGCAGCTGGTCCGTACCTATGAACAAAACCCATTCAATCAAGGATCACATACGAAAAGGATAGCAAACATACCTCAAAGCACCGATATTTCCGAATGTGTCCTGCCCATCGTCGCGGTTGGCAAACAAGTTCGCAAGGTGCGCCTCGTTCTCGCCCAGCTCTTTCTTTGTCTTGACGTTGATTGGCCTCTGTCCGCCTGGAGTCGGCGTGGTGGAGAGATTGTGCACGGGTGTGTGGTTGCCATCGTATGTGCCTTGGAGGTTGAACGAGGGTTGGTTGGAGGGCTGTGGGGGGTTGAACGAGGATGGAGAAGGGGAGGCTGGTGCAAAGGGATTGTTGTTCCTGTATACGGTGTAAATAAAGGTTGGGTGGTAAAAGAGGAAAATACGTACCCGAATCCGGTGGGCTGAGCCATCAGTGGCTGTTGCTGCGCGAATAGGTTCTGCTGCTGCTGCTGGGCCTGCTGTTGCTGCATCTGAATGAGTTGCTGCTGACGCATCCATTCTTCCTGTTGTTGCTGTTGCTGTTGCGCCTGCTGCTGTTGCAACATGAAGAGTTGCTGCTGGCGGAGGTATTCAGCCTGAGCAGCTTCTTGCTCAGCCTGCTGCTGGTATGGGTTGAACGAAGTGAACTGTGGCTGCATCGCCGTGAATTGTGGCTGGACAGTATACTGTGGCTGTAAACCGACGGCATATGGCGTGGGGTCGATGAGAGGAAAGGGGTTGTTGCTGTGTGACGAGCTCGGCGAGGCACTATAAGATGTCAGTAGAGAACTTGAAGAACAGGGTGTACACTCACAGCTGTGCCTGATCGTCGAACAACGACGATGAATTTGTCGTATCCACATCCTTCTTCCTCTTTTCCTCCTCCTCCTGGCTAAGCCTGATCGCCTGCTGTAGATCCCGCTCCTCTGCTGTCAGTCGTTCCTGGGCCAGCGACTTCTTACTCTCTTCAATCGCCCGCTTCAGTTCATCCTCATCCCCGTTCGGTCTCTTGCCTGCCAAACTACCATTCGCACCCTGCCTACGTCTCCGGTTCTCATCCTCAGGTTCGCCATCTTCACCGAACTCGCCGTCACCACCACCACCACCACCACCACGGATCATGCGATCTCGCATCGAAGCACGCGCACGACGCTCCTCCCGGAGACGAGACTCGTCCTGAAGGAGGTTGGTGATGTCCTTGGCTTTCTGACGTACATTGGCACCCTGGTCTTTACCGTCTTCGTCGATGTATTGGAATTCCTTCAGGGTTTTGATGATATAGACGTTGTCCCGAAAGTAAATAACGACGTTTTCTGAGCCTTGGTGCAGGCAGTAGTCGAGAACAGTTAAACTCTGTAACGGCGACAACGTGGGTCAACTAGTGTGCGCTGGATGATGTTGGGGTATGAACGCACCTTGAAAACATGCCGCCAGTTCTTACCCTTGTCATTCAGTCGTTTGTCCAGCATTTCCATGATTTCAATAAAGTCTCCCCTATAGAGAAATACGAGCTGAATGAGCATATCAACACGGATTGAAGCAGATGCAAGGCGCCGCACTGGTTGTATGTCAACTGCGCGATTTCGTTCATCTGAGTGCCCGACGGGCCCCAGGAATCATTGGACGTGGCATCGCGAACTTTTGCCTGAGTATCTGAATAGCCTTTCGTGTAGTTTTTGGTCACCCGGAGGGCGGCTTTACCAAAGTGTTGCATCGCTGAAGAGCGCGGTGGCGGGAAGGATGAAGCAAGCGATCGCTCGGGGCTGTGAGATAAGCGCCGCGCAGTTGACTCAATTCTCTCGCTATATGATATGTGTTTCTGTCAGTCTTTCATCACACCGATGGTGAAGCGGTTATCATGCTTGCCTTCCATACAGTGAGATTGGAATCTTGGTAGCAAGCGGCAGGGGTTCGACTCCCCTTCGGTGTATTTTTTTTGTGGTTTGAATCATAGAACTTATTGCAAGTCGAATTTCCTGTTCCGATTATGTCTTCTTCCGGCTATTGCGGGAGATCCGTTGCGTCAATTACTGGCTTGACAGTGTCCATGCTAGATGGCTTAGTTTCCCAAGACCCGAGCTTCTACACTTATCGTGTTCTTTCCACCTTGAGTCATCTATTCCTTTCCTACGATTAAATTATCCCACTACCAGTTTGATCCCATCTATGTTCATTAGTAACTCCGATGCAATCTCAGCCTCGGAATCGATGGACGCATTGAGGGCGTGTTTTCACTCGATGAGTCTATATGACTTATGTGCTCATCTAACTGTATATTTATGTGTGGATTCACATTAACAACTTATTTACCAATTCTATAGGATGAATTCTATCCAAGATTTCGAATATTCGCCTTCTTCTTTATAGCCCCAGGCTTGGTGTTCGGCTCACCTCATACTTTTTTTCGATACATAGGGCTATTTTAATAATCCTTGAGCCTCGATTCATTTATCGTGAACACGCTTCCATCTCCCATGCTTCGTCTCAATGTACTTCCACACTATATTACAAGCCCCTTTTCCTACTTATAATTGGAAATAAAATGCTTGAACTTGGGAATTGTCTTCACCTCTCTTTCTATCATCTCCTTGCAATCTGTTAAAGCATTACAACAACAATCCCTGGTTGGTTTGACAGAAAAGAGAGCATCGAGGTTTCCAAGAGCCGAATAACCGACAACTAACCGTTTTGAAATGGGGGATAATACTGTATGAGCCCACTCCCCGCAGCAATCGTTCGCGTTTTGGTCAATGAAGAAGAGCGTATGTCCGTAGTCGAGATGCGTAGATGCTTCTTGAACATTTCTATATACTTTCATCCACGCATCGACATATAGGATCTATAGACTTCTATTAAGTTCAAATACGCCAGATATTCAAATGACGGACGCACCCAGGGCATAACTAAGTAAGGCGGCATCAGTCGCACCGATTCTGCAAGTGGAAGTGCTATTGCAACCTCTGCAGCAGCACTAATAACCAAAGGATAATCATGACGGCAAGCATAGCTGAGAACCTCCGTTGGATTTGTAGGAATAAAATCTCTGTGTAGTTTGAATGAAATCTGATGAGGAATATCACCGTGAAATATGTATGTTAAGAGCGTACTTCATACGAAGATGGCAAATATACATGGCTGAAAACACCTCGTACTTCTCCGCCGCCTCTGCCAAGGGCTCTATAATCTCAAACGGTACATCTTCAAGCTCAGGGTATCGTTGTGGATATATGAACGAAAACAGAAGCTCCAAAGTAACCGATGACTCGGTCAAAGCGACTACTTCATCCTTCCCTGTCTCGAATTCCGATGGCGGGAAAGCACCGGTGTTGGCTTCGAGATACTTGCGATGGATATGGAAGTGCATGTTATCGCTGGATCGGATGATTACATCTGCATTGGGAGCGTGAACTGTATGACAGTTAGCGTGATAAAACAGTAAATGCGATGCCAGACACAATGAGTCGCATACATTTCTCAGAGACGCTGTATTTCTTCTCTTCTGGATCCATCCTGATTCTTTCCTGGTTTATTTTTCACGTAACGTTATTTAGTGATGTGAAAATTAGTAGATGGGTTTCTAGTTCAAGTTGGTGAAGAAGTAGAGTTAATGGTTTGAACTCAAAGAAACTCGAAGATGCGCTGAAGATTACAGGCTTGTTTTGCGATGCTTTATGGAGATGGCCGAATGATTTGGGGGCAAGTCTACGTACTAGCAGAAAGGCAGACTCCTAAACAAGCTGCTCGTCTCGCGAAGTTGAAGAACCAAGGGGGAGAAATCTAATCTTATCAAAATATAAACAATGACAAAGTGAATCTAAGGAATTGGAATTCGTGAGAGATTTTCTTAGATTCAATTTGTCGCTGTTTACATTTAGATAAGATTAGATATCTCTTCATTCTCCCTGGACCCTCATCGTATTAAGCTCGCGAGACGTGCAGCTTGTTTAGGAGCCTGATGTGTGGGCATTCGCTGTCGCCACTGTTTAATGCCTTTGTGTCAATTTCTTGGCCTAGTCCACGCTCTCCGTAGCGCTAGGTGTAAGCTCTGCGCTCTTTACTTGACGTGGATGTTGGAAATACAAACCGTCTCGCGCATCACCCGCCCTTAAAGCACCACTCAGAATTCCTAATATTGGACCCACGTATTATTTAGACGAAATAGCAACGCATTTATTACTCGGATTCTGTAACGTAGATACAATTGATTAGTATGATTAATTCTACTTTTGTACATACTCCTTTTATTATTTCTTGTAGTATAAAAGGTCTCTAGATAGCGTAGAAACACCTCAGTCAATTCTTATCTGACTGAGGTGAGTTACAGCCTACTTACTTATTTCGTTTCACTCTTACTGATTATTCTCGTAGCTATATCTTATTTTATTCCGTTAGGTATAGTTACTCCGAATATACTATAGTCAATTCTTATCTGACTGAGCTATATCTTATTTTATTCCGTTACTTCGGTGTATCTTTTTTTGTTGAACCTAGAAGTTATTTCAAGATCGAACGACATAACATCGACGTATCGTCAAATGTAAATCTTTGTTACCGCGATCACCTACGTACACCACCTGATAGTACACGAACAACGACGGCATAAGCATATGTATGCTGGTATTATCGGTGCCCTCGATCACTTCACTACATCCGCGTCCTCTTTCGAATGCGATTCTTCCTCGGCCTGCGTTTTCAAAATGATCAGAAAAGATCACTTACGGAAAAGGGAGCACAAACACTTACAAAGTGAACAGTTTTCACAATTGAACGTGCACTTGCCAGTGAACCTGTTATATCACTCTTTAATGAACTTCCTGTAACGATATTTTCGGTCGTAGATTTCGAAGAATATATGTCGACGTCCGTCATCAGCTTGAAGGCCCGAAGAAGGAAATTGCTCTGAGGAACGTGATCTTCGTCACAGGGACCTCCGCCAATATAAATCGATTCCATTGCAAAATTCTCATTCAAGATGTGTGGTGGAACGTTGGCCATTCCTACCCGTGCTGTGGAGGTTGCCGATTTATGAAGTAGCATACAGGTGATGCCGCTGCCATGTATAGCAAGAGGTATCAGCACGTTGGGACGTCCAATCGCATTTACTCGCACGAAGAATGTGCTCTTAAGATCAACAAGCATGACAGCACGAGAATCCGTAGCGGCGTGCCACTGTGGAATTGTATGCTTTGAAGGATCACCCCACCGATAAAGATTTTGAAAAGAGAAATCTCGACTGGTAAGGTACTCTTCTAAATCCTTATCCGAGCGGGTACCTTCAAGTATCATCCATCCATCCCTCTGTAGGTACAATGTCCCAACAGCCAGCTTAACGGTTACGGCGAGTGCGCTGGCTACCCAGAGAACCAAGAGAGCAGTTCGCGAGTTATGAGGGAGGATGAAATCGATGTCAAGCCATAAGATAGCAAGTAATGATGTAAAGCAGAGTATTCTGAGGCCACTCATATTTGTGCTATGATAAAATGCATTGGTATCCCGCCTTAAGATGTGATGTATCGGGATGATTTGTGAGCTCACGATGTTCAGTGCAGGATTAGATCCGCCTCCTTCAGCATTTACAGCCGGAAAGGCAGTCACAAGAGGTTTTAGGCGCTCGATACCAGGTGCTGGAAGAATAGGCTTTCCAAGCCATGTATGTCGAACGGGAAAGTCAAGGACGAGACTGTCGGTATCCCCAGCAGCATTATCGTCGGTGTCAGCATCGCTGCCCTGAAGACTACAAACTGCAGCTAAAGTTGCTACATTGTAGAACGCTTGATTTAGCTCGAGGAGAAATACTAAATCAACCCAACCATCTTTTCCAGGAAGGTCTGCGAGGCGTGCTCGGCGGGGGAGAAGTGCGTTCAGAGATTTACCCAATAGGTTGTGCTGCCTGAAGTCGTTAGCCTCATCCCTTCGAATAAGCTCAACGACCAAGGCATGGATTGCGTCATGAGAGGCAAAGCCTGCCCCGTTCGCGTATTGCATGATCGCCTGTAAATGCCACTGTTTCTCGGCTTCTGCGCGATTCTGTATATTACGTCTAAAGACTTTCCCTGGCTCAGCGAATAACTGGCTGTATGCAGTCCCTGACCGCTTCGAGGAAGGTCGCGTCATACGAACGATTTTAGCGGCGTGAATTATTTCCGCAAGGGAAAAAAGGCGGGTGCCCCAAGGGCAGTTCGGACCTGTGTGATCGCAGTCACGTTCATGGCAGAAGATGCAGACTTTCGCAGCACCACCAAAGATATCTGCCATCCGACCAAGCTCCATAGTTCTCTGCTCCTGAATAGCGTCCATTTCAAGTTCAGTCTTACTCGAAAGGCAGAGCTCGTCCAGCCAGATATACTCAGTCTCGATCTGCGTCGTTCTGCCCTTGGCGAGTCCATATTCGATAAGAACCTGTTCAGCAATACGCTGACGATCACGGAGACTCCATCGACGGCCTTTGCTAAACGGCGAAGGGTCCTGCAAGGTGCGGCCTGCATCTCGGAAAAGCTTGAACGCGCTCTTTAAAGGGTAGCTGAGAGCTGTATAGCCTGCTGCACGAACATCATCTGACCACGAGACCTGCTCGTACTGCGGTGATGTGTTTAGACGGAACTCGACCTTGAGGAGCCAGCGAGGATGGAAAGACACATTCTGATATTCGGCTAGCGACCCATTGCTTGGAGATTTAGCGAGTACTGAGCCAAACAACTCCACTGGTTGTGAGGCTCTTCGGGGCTGCAAGATATGTTGGGATAGCTGAAACACATGGGAAGGAATGAGAGATAATGGGGAAAATAAAATGTGGAAGGTGCATCGTAGAACATTGGCGAGTTGATGGAATTGGTGACTTCGCTCTCTGGAGAACCAAGATGGTCCCTCGACACCCTCGTCCTCTTCGAGAAGTCGTCGGAGATGGAGTCGCTCACGAAGAATCCTAAACGATGCTTGTATCTCCAAGGTTTTTGTCCCAGCATAAACGAGAGCCAAGATAGTGGATACCCGTAGGATAGCGAGAAATATATAGAAAATTACAGAGGTGATATCCATCGGTTTTCGATAGGGAATCCTGTCTACGTCGAGTAGCGAGTATGTAAATCAGCAAATGATTCGTCGAAGGTCGTTAATAGCAGCAGTCACTTCGGCGAGGACTAATGAAATGTCCATGCGACTTGCAGCTGTGCGTCTCGCCTCACGGATATGTCGTGGTATCAATTACTGTTTAGAGAATGCTGAAACCGATCATCTTGAAGTATAACGTGATAATAATGTCAAAGAGGCGTTTCCACATATTATATGATGGAATTCATCATCATCGGAGACTGATTCACATATGTTGTTGATAATATAGAGGCAACTGTCTTGATTCTAGACTTTTAGCGATTTATGCTTCAGTATCATTGGAAAAGACATGCCATTCTTTTGTCAAGAATGACGTTTGAGGTCGTATTTAGTGCTCATAGTTATACCCCCCAAGGATAAAATCCCGGGTTTTATACTGGATCTTTCGCTGAAATTGGAGTGTTGGAGTAACCCATAAAGGTGGCGGTCTTGAAGTTGTGATGGTTCAACTTTGGGATGACGGCTATACCGGTCCGGCTTGTCTTCCGTGAAGTCAAGTTGGCATGTGATGCGAGAGTGATGTAGTGTCGCGCCCCACAAGAGGAGTTGAGCTTGGAGCTCAGAGTGAACTCGATAGACTGACGTAAGGTACTGTCGAATTCAAAAGCACTTGGAGACTCGTCAAAGCTTTCGAGGCTTCTTATCCAAAACGAGCGTTATAAACTACTGTAGGGAGCTGCGTTTGAATCTATATGATAAGCTAAGTTGCCGTATGTACTTGCTGTGGCTAGGATTCTGTCACATGTAGCAAATACAAACCTTTCTCTTCATCGACGGCCCAGGCAGCTTGAGGTTTTTGTCATATTTGTCGGCGAAAAAATCCACCGCGTCTATCCCCCGGCCTTATGATTTATTTGCTTCTTTCCATGATTGGATAGCCTCATTAAAATCAACCACGACAAGGTTTGCACCGAGTAATGACTCATACTAATTAGAACTCATTTAATGGCCTTTTAATGGCAATATTTCAACCAATGAGATTTTGCCATAGTTGCAACGAATCTTCAGTTTGGATGATAATATGTCAATGGATTTTTTGGACACTAAAATCTCGCGCCGTGATGCATTTGCTAATAACCCTTACAATCAGCGTCATTCATCACAAGGTATTCAATTCTATTATGTCACCTCTCCCTCGATTGCCTGTAAACATAGCCACAGATATCATGGAATATTTTACAGCTCGATGGCAATACTCCTATCCCTTAGTTGAACCTAAGGTTTATAGTATCCTTGAATGGATAGATGTCCTGACCTGGTGCCCCAAATTAATGGGATGCACTCTGGAGGTAGTAGATAGCTAACAACTTGAAACTAACTCCATAGAGGCTACCTCCTTTGAAAATCTTCGTAGCTTTCCGCTGCAAATGGATTAATGAGGGTTCCCAGATTGCATTTGCCTTATATCCATGCCTGTTCTTCGGAGATTTAGCATTTCGAGAGCTATGGCCTGGTAAGAGCTGTCGAAAACCGGGATTAATAGCCTATTAACCATGAGGCCGTCTCTGTTAGAAAATTTTGAATTAACTGGGCTAATTCGATCGATACCGGAGTTTATCTCATACCTCAAGCCCGCGTCGAATCTAATATTGAAGATACATCTTAACGCTATGTGCGAACTCACGAACACGTTCAACATTCTTTCAGCATCTCCACTTTTGCTATGCCTCGCAGTGCTTCATGTGATTGGAGAATCGCATCCTTTCTATCCCTGAAAGTCGATAGATTTTGTCACCCATAATGGCAGCACGGGTTGCACAACTTCAACCATTCACAATAGAAAGCTATCAGCAACGCCGGGTATTAAAAAAGACGAATTTGAGAAGCGTCTTGAGAGGCTGATTAACAAGATCATGGAAGTCGATATTCACACAGGGGTACACTATTGCTCGTAGGAAATGGACAGTCTCTGATATAACTAAGACACAGGAGATTTACATTTTAGTCACTATGGTTGTCATCATCTGTATGAGCTACTGAACGAAAGGTCGTGGCCTGCCAGGCTTTGACGGATACCAAAAAAATGCACAGTAGTTGGTATAACGATAGGCCGCGATTATACCCAACTCGTCCAGCAATCATTGGGATATGGATCATCATGCCCATTAATTGCACGACGATTTCAACAATGACACACAGTTTGTATGTCCCTGCAAAGGTCCGTGACAGGCTATTCATTCGGATTTGGAGCATTTGCCCTACCAACCAGAATGGAACAATACACAGTTGCCTGACCAGCCGAACTGTATAATCATAATCGTCATGGGTGGAGAATTTGACTGTGGGTTGAATGAGGAAAAAATCGTCTGGGCTGGCAAAGAATGAAAAGAAACCCATGATAGTCAATAACGTCTAGAAAATGGAACTATGATTAAGAACTAGAAGAAGCGATTTCTGATCCACTCACGATGGCTTTAATGTGCCAAGGTAACTGCGAATCCAATCGTTGGCTTGCTCTTTCCCTGTGGGTCGCCTGAGAGCGTCGGATAATAGGTATAAAGCTTCTCCACCAATCAATTTCGATTCTTGTGATTGCTTTAATTAAAGAGAGCAGAGTCGGGAGCCAAATCGTGGCACTTATTAAACACGACACGAGTTTTGAGAACATTGCCATTTCTGTGTGCCTGGTAGCCTCTCTGACTTGGAGCATGAAATCCGTGAAAATTCCAGCTGCGAGGAGTGCATTACCATGAACACTAATTCCAACAGTTGAACTCCTTGTATACCAGTAATGAATTTGCATCCAAGTCAAAGCAAAGGTACAGATAGTGCTAGATAGTAGTACGAGCACATCAATGAGATCGAGACATTTTTATGTGCTGTTCCACTCACTTAATACCTGAGAAAAAGAACAACCGGCGGGGATGAGCGTCTTCATGGAATCGATGACCACGTAAGCTGTCTGCAAAATAATTATTAACATGTAACATTAAATGCCTTTGACGCGAAAATATGACTAACTGATAAGTTCGACCCCACTCTGTGTCAGTAGTAGATTATGTTCTGTGTCACTCAGATTCCGATTGAAGTCTATGGCTCCGAAGTCTCCCAAAACAAGCTTTACAGGGGACCGGCCGCTATACGACACCGCCCAAGTGATATTGACGTATTCTCGATCTTGAACAAAATAGTAAGGGGTTTATCACGAAAGATCCATTAACTAATACGTACCATTATATGAAGACAGTTCCGACGTCTCTTGATTTATTGAGCAGTTCTCTCGGTTAATTGGAACGGGGACGAGATCCTACAATTTTAAGTTGAAGGGTATTCAAGTGAAGCTCTCATTGCGACATAAACTCACCAATGGCCCATGTCCACCATTGAGAACACTCATATATGGGGCATATGCCCACTCTGAATACGCCTTTCCCGTGGTCTTATTCATTCCTCTAAGTTGAATTCGAGTTTCTAAGTTTCCGTTTACTTTGAAGTTACGTTGGCATAGAGTCCAGTTCGGTTTCGTATTTTGAATGCCTTGGCCGCACTAATATTCTACTATTTAGCTCGTTTGTTTAACTGTAGGAGGCGGATGCTACAGACAGATGTTGCTTTCAATCGCTGATGAGCTATGTTGTACATTTTCCGGTTATAGAGTTTCGTGAAGTCTGTAACACGTAGTTGGGTCCTTAGATAGAATTATTTATTAGCATTCACTAAAGAGAAAAAGACGGGTAAACAAATTCTCACCTCGTAACAATATAGGGATGGTTTTTGAGAACGTTGTTTCCATTGGCAACCATGAAGTCGGTGCTTGACAGTTTGTTTTTATTTGAACTTGACTTTGATTTAGTAGGGCCGACAGGAATCGTAATTTCTTCCTCGTCAAGATCCATATCTTCTTCTAAATCTTCAGCCTGATCGTCCGGAGATATTGAGGTGGGTTTTGCAATTCCTTCCGAACTTTGGGATGATGTACTTGAATTTTCAGAAGTACATCGGGACCGAATATTATGAAATTCGATGAGCGGAATGCTGATTCCAAACGAGTCCATCACACTATCTCGGATGCTAGGTATTCCCTCATCTGAGGATCCCGGAGGAAAACTATGAATAAACGCATATTAGCTCGCACCGCACTGAGAATAAACCGTGTTATACATACGGCCAAGCTCTTGGTGAAGGAATCGTGATAGAAGCAGGTATCCAACTCGAATAGTTGTAGATGTTGTCCAGAAGTGATGGCGAGGTAGGTATTAAGACGAAGGAGCCCCTCAGATCATAGTTGGTGAGGTTATCTAGCTTGCTATAAACGAGTGAAAGCGAGATAATCAATTAGAGGTGTTTTTGAGAGAGAACTTAACGTACAAGATATCCGTAGGCACTTGTAGCTGAATGTTCGCCTTCTGATGCTTATCCTTCAACCTCAATCCGCGCAGCACGATATCCGAAAATATCGCCCGACTTTTATACGTCTCCTTGACCATCTCCAGATCCTTGCTAATATCCTCATCCTCAACTTCTCTCACCCAAACCGTAGCTGCAATGTCGAACGTTTGATCATTGTCAACCAATGGCTGTACCACGATCGATAAGTTGGATGCGACCTCAGCGAGCGTCGCATTCTGGAATAGATTTCGGTGAGGATGTCGGAGGCCTTTCAGGGCTGTATCGACTATACGCCCGATGAGGAGGGCGACGAACAAGACGAACAGCAGGGCAATAGTCCATAGAATGCATTTGCACCCGGAGCTTGATTTCCGTCGTGGAGGACCGGGATCAAGGTTGAGCCTTGCCTCAGGTTCTTTGAACAGGACCATGTTGATTCGAATGCTTTAGCAAAGCGGAGAGAATCTGGAATGTAATATATGTGCACCAGTTATAGAGGAAGGTAGACGAAAGCAGAGTTCAACACTTGGCCTCCAAGATGAGCGCTTCCGAAGTTGAGTCAAATCATACCAATAGTAGTTCGGCAAGAAGTACATGCAACTGCGCAAGCTCGAAAGATGATCAAAGTAATATCACTCCGAGCCTGGCGGGATATTTATCAAATGCACAGCAGTCTGGTGTGCTCTATTTTGGGTACACGCTGCTGCAGCGAGATTAACTTTTACAGCATGACCGTTTCCGAGATCATGTGGTGTTTGAGAAGACAATATTTTGTTGAAGGGATAGCCTGACAGAGTTGTCGGTGGGTTGGAAGACAAACATGACAATCCAAACTTGCCAAGTGCGACGGATACTTAAGTTTTAACTAGAGTACGACGTTATCTTATCTTATCGTACATATTCGAACTCAGTCATATTTAGTAGGGTTCGCAACGCTAGTTTTACAGTAACTACTTAACATTCTAGCTACAGTATGTAAGAGGACCCTTAACTCTGTGCGAATCACAATTTCTCTAAAATTTGATTACACCTTACGCCAGTCTCTCGAATTCCCTCCGAGCTTCTTCCTTCCAGTAAGGGTAGGAGTTCGAATCTTTAGAGGCCGAGTTGTAAACACGACCAAATTGCATCTTGGAATTTTTCATCACCATCTACTAACCATCCACTGACGTTTGTTTCGGTAAAGTGAGAGCTGAATATATCCAGGATTAAATAAGGCTGACCGCCCATCGATAAGTATGTTTTCCACTAAAATAAGGATTGAGTTGTGTACTAAACATCTTAACGCACTAGTTAAGTACTTACCCTTACTTATTCAATCACTAGTTCTGAACTGGCGCCGTGATATAGGCTTTACCATTGCGAACGTCGCTATTGCGTTTTATTCCAGTTAAATTTAGCCAATACGACACTATGCATGAAGTAACTCTGTTCTAAACGAGTCCTCTACTGGAGATATCGTGCTCGGATCTCTAGAGACTACAATACGTCAACAGCTCGTTTGAGCTCCAAGATTGCATGCCATGAAGCATTTGCCAAAATCTTCGTAATTAGCGTCATATTCTACGGAAGATATTCAACCCATTGTCTCTCCTCTGCTTAGACTGCTTATAAATATCACTACCGATAACATGGGATACGTTACGGAAGATTGGAATACCTACGGACCCAATTCATATTGGACCTCTATTCCACTATTCCTAGATAAAATTTGCAAGAACTGGCGATCTATTGCCTGGAATGAAAATTTTATGATCAAGGCCATGTGCTTCAGCGATCTCCAGACGCTTTCTTTGCAACTGGAACAACCAGATATTCCAGAATCCAGATTGCCTCAGTGCTATCTATGCCCATCCTCCACAAACTAAGCGTCTCTAGATTATTTCATCCAGATACTCTTCCATTGTGCGAAATTGCTACGTCTTTGATCATCAGATTACCTCATCTTGAGGAGCATGATTTGACTGGAGCCATTTCATCTGTGAATGAATTCACTGCTTGTCTGGATTCGTTGCCAAATCTGATCAAGTTGAAGGCAAAAACCAATCTAAGCAATGGCCTCATAACTGCGTTAAACATCTTCCACTCTCGATTGCTACCGCACCCCCAGATGCTACACATAATCGAGCTGCGTTCTCACACCGGGTTGTATTTTATGCATGATGGAAAGTCGATGGAATATTCCCCCACAAGTTGCGGCGAGTACGACCCGGCTTCGATCATTCACTTTGAAAATTTTTCGTATTGAAGAAAACGAGTTTTTAGGCGTCTAAAGAGTCTGATTGACATGGGCATGAACGTAGTTATACACCCAAGTATACTGTAATACAGTAGTAGATATGTTCTACCGATGCTTTAAAAAATAGATCAACTTGACAAATTATTCAAAGTTCAAGCACAGCGACGGCGCACGGAATATAGACAAGTTCTAGTGGGAAATAATTAGCCATTATCATTGCTGCCTGAGGTAGACGAGCCCATACCCCGCATCCTGCGCGAAGCTAGCCTGCCTACGTACCCCAGATTCCCACGTGGTCACAACGTTCATTGCTGTCGTCAACGCCTACGTCGTCCCAAACACCCATCTCAACGATGAGCTGCAGCCACGGACACGCAACCAACTCGTATCCTGAGCTGAACTACAGTGCTGGTGCAAAATGGATCAAGAACCTCACAAAAGATAGACTGGGCACTTTCAATGGGGGACATTATTCGGACGTCAACTTGTCGTCTGTATTGTTCACGCACCGTGTGGACAACTCGGAGAATATCAAACTAAAAGTGTGAGCAGCGTCATGTCGTTGAATAGAGTGCTGCTGAAATCTTGGGGGTTAGATGGAGTGCGCCAGGACTGACGAAACCGACATTTGAGGAAGCAATGAAGCAGAAGTTCAGGTCAGCTAAGAAGGTGCGTGGGTGTGTGGTCGATTTGGAGGGTGGTAATTAACTTGCTTTGAACAGGGCGACTCGTTTGGGCCATCATGTACGTGCTTATGTGGGTATCGGAAGAGCGCTACTGACAATACTTACAGGGGTAGGACTATACGCGTCATTCATACAGCAGTATAACTCATCGTGTTGCAGACAAATCACTGGTGGAAAGTCACTGTGACCATTCCGGGGTATTGGGCACAGTATGAACGCGTTCAATGTGAGTCCAAAAATCAACTTCCCCGTCTTCAGCTAATGGTCGTTTGCAGTCGAGTTCGACCCCGGGTGTGAGGCCATGATATACAGCACGGACGGGACTCCGTTGCAAGGTCCGTCACCATCATTACGCATTCTGCTTCCACTCACACATTACAGGAATTACCGGTGGATTTGGCGGCGACAGGCGTGTTGAGTATATCATCCCTCCTGAAGCACGCGCAGCCGGCATTCACGAGTTCATCATCGAGTCGAGCTGCAATGGGATGTTTGGCGTGCCCTGGAATGGTGACACCATTGCGCCCCCAGACATGAATCGCTTCTTCTCCCTCGCCTCAGCGGATCTTGTCGTCCCCAACATGGATGCTTGGGCGCTATTATGGGATTTCCAGACCCTCCAAGAACTCGTCGACACGCTTCCAGGGAACACGCCACTCCAAAACAATGCTCTGACCACTGCCAACGAAATTATGAACGTGTTCCACAAAGGCGATCCCTCAGCCGTGCGCCAGGGGCGAAAACTCGCCGAAGAGGTTTTCGGTGAAGGGTGGGAAGCCAAAGGCGCGGACATCTATAATGACGGTCCCAAGAAGTCGAATATTTGGGGTATTGGACAGTAGGCTCTTCATAGTTTGTTGTTCTTCCTTTTCTGACACATTTGTAGCTGCCATATCGACACCGCCTGGCTGTGGCCATACCGCGTCACTCAGCAGAAGGTTGCCCGCTCTTGGTCGACTCAAGTCGATCTCATGGAGCGCTATCCTGAGCATCGTTTCACATGCAGTTCCGCACAGCAGTATAAATGGCTCGAAGAGGTTCATTCTTATTATCTGTGTTTCTTCTTTTACTTATGTGGACTTGAATCCATAGCTGTATCCAGCCCTCTTCGACCGCGTACACGAGAAGGTTATCTCTGGGCAATTCCATCCTGTAGGAGGCGCCTGGGTGGAGCACGACGGCAACATGCCTTCTGGTGAAGCTCTCGTTAGGCAATTCCTCTTCGGCCAGCGGTACTTCGAATCTCGCTTTGGGAAGAGATGTGAGACGGCGTGGCTTCCTGACTCGTTTGGCCTTACTGGGGCCTTGCCACAGTTGATTCGTGGCGCTGGTAAGGACTTTTCATCGCAACTGAAACGTATACTGATTGCACCTTCATAGGACTGACCTACTTCTTTACCCAGAAGCTTTCTTGGTAAGTCTTATTTCGACGTGAGAACGAATGTATGCTAAGCTACTTTTATAGGAATAATATGTATGTTCTATTCAAGATCACGAGCATGCTCTTTTGTTAACTATCACGCTCCCTAGTAACGTCTTCCCTCACTCCACGTTCAATTGGGTGGGTATCGATGGTACCCAAGTTCTGTGCCACATGACTCCAGGTGCGTATTTCCTATTCGTTCTCGCTATCTTGATTTGCAACTTATGCTTCATCAGTTGATACATATACCGCGCAAGCTACCGTCGGAGACGTTAACAAAGGTCTTACTAACCACAAAGTATGTCTTTCTCAGGCAACCCGTCTATAGTCGAATGAATTCATATCAATAAACATTAGAATCTCGAGTCTAGCGACACAGCCCTCCTTGTCTTTGGTAATGGAGATGGTGGAGGAGGACCTTTAGCAAAGATGTTAGAGAATGTAAGAGCAACCTGCTCCCATTATTGCTTTCATCAGAAGTACTCATAGCGTGTAGCTCCGTCGCATTCGGGCCACCACGAACACACATCGCGAGCTGCCTCCTGTCAACATGGGGCACTCCGTGGATGAGTTCTTCGAAGACCTCGAGAAGAGCACGGACGAAGGGAAGAAGCTGCCTAATTGGTGTGTACTTCACTGGTGTCTGTTAACATTTGTATTCATTTACTTGCAGGCATGGCGAACTGTATCTCGAGTTTCATCGTGGTACATATACTTCCCATGGATCTATTAAGAAGGGAAATCGCCACTCAGAGATTCTTCTGCGTGACCTTGAGGTAATTTATACCTATTCTTTGAGGCATCTGTGCTGATGGCATACGCTCTTTGCCATAGCACATTGCCACCCTCGCATCGTTATACAAATTTCACAACAAGGACTATATCTATCCCAAAGCAGAGATCGACGAGTCATGGGAGAAGGTGCTGCTGAATCAGTGTAAGTTCTGATTCATCGCCCATAATGTCCTGTCTGATTTATCATTTACGTTAGTCCATGACGTTCTTCCTGGTTCCGCTATGTAAGTGCATATTTCAAATTCGGTATAATCAATACTTAATGTTCCCCTAGTGGAATGGTCTATGACGACGCTGAAAAACTCTACGCCGAAGTCAAGCAAGACGGTGAAGCCCTCCTTGAGGAAGCATTCGGTATCCTGTTCCCTGGATCTGTTCGTCTCACACCCAAAACGAAGCTCAAATCTCTTGGGAGCTCCGCCAAAATTGTCGCATACAATACTACTCCTTTCACGCGCTGGGATGTAGTCAAGATTCCGCTATATGGTGCTAGCGCAGGTCTCAAATCACAGGTCCTCCAAGCCTCAGATGACAGCAAGGCAGGCTATGCAATCATGCAATCACCTGCAGGAAGTGCAGGGTGTTTGCACACTCCTTCTAATGCGCTACACGCGCATTTGAAGCCCGTTTCTGGTGCGTTGGATATTCCTTGAGATGAGGCCGTTGTTCTTATAAAGATACTCGCGTACAGTGTATACCAATGGCTCAGATCACTTCGTCCTCAGAAATGGCAGCGTTCAACTCACAATTTCTCAGGGAAGGATAAGCAGCCTGATTGATGTCAAACTCGAGTACGTCTTTGACTTCCAATCTTCTTCTCTTACTAACATGTTTACAACGCACAGTCGTGAACTCATCCCAGAAGGCTCTACTGGTGGCTTGGTCATCTTCCAGGACAGGCCCAACTACTGGGATGCGTGGGGTTAGTTCTTTTTCGTTGACCGTCTATTTCAATTAACAAATATTCTATCCGCATAGATGTTGAGATTCATCATTTGGAGACCGCCGAACCCCTCGCATTTACAAACGTATCTGTTGTTTCTCAAGGGCCACTACATGCATCTGTGCGGGCGCAAGTCAAGTACGGACAGAGCACGATTGACGTTACTGTGAGATTATTCATGTTATCTTCGTCATACACATGGCTGACTTCACGAACCTAGATTTCACTGGACGCGACGACAGGTACATCGGATCTCACTTGTGTTGTTTTTCTATATGCGCATATTCATTACTATTTCTTTCTATAGCTACTGTCAAAGATAACTCAAGATCCTTGTTCAACTTTGACGCAATCGTCGATTGGCACCAGCGCCACGAGTTCCTTAAGTGTGCGTAGTCGTTTAGACTTTTGTCCAGCTGTATCTCACCGTCTTCATGCAGTCGAACTTCCGCTGAATATCCATAACGACAATGCGACGTACGAGACACAATTCGGCTATGTTCAGCGCCCTACACATAAAAATACGACTTGGGACATTGCCAAGGTCAGTGTTCGCATTTCTCTCTTCTTCACATCCTGAATAATCGTCGTTATAGTTCGAGGTTTGCGGACATAAAGTAAAATGAATCCTCTACTACCAATCCCCCTTACTAACTATTCGACTGTAGTATGCAGATCTAAGCGAGTTTGGCTACGGTGTTGCCATCCTCTCCGAATCTAAGTATGGTTTCGCGTGTCAAGGGAACGTGATGCGCATCTCTTTGCTCCGTGCTGCAACCGCCCCTGATGCTGAGCAGGATCAGGGTGCGTTGCTTTTCTAAAGCTTTTTCTTTTGACTAATTAATCAATGTGGGCGTTTGTAGGTGAACATCATTTCTCATGGGCGGTCCTTCCTCATGTCGGTCACTTCCTGGAGTCTGACGTTCCCATGGCTGCATACCTATTTAACTCTCCACTTCGGGGTAATATCATCTTCCTTCTTTGTTTCTGCGTTTATTGATGTAACTCTCAATCAGTCCGCTGCCTCCCTAGTGGCGTAAGCGACATCGTATCCTCTCTTAAATCTCCATTCGTTGTCGAGGGGGCCCGCAATGTGTTCTTAGAAACTATTAAGCGCGGAGAGAATGATTCCTTTGATGCTCCAGCTGACTTTGAGACCGAAGGGAACAAATCAACAACAACTGTTGTTCTTCGTCTCTACGAGGCCTTTGGTGGACACGCAACGGCTCACTTGCGGATTGGTAACCACGTATCAGTCACCAAAGCGTTCATCACGAACCTCTTGGAGGATGAAGAGGACGAGCTGAACATTGTACGCGCTGAGGATAACGGAGGATCGACTTTGAAGTTGACCTTCCGTGCATTCGAGGTAAAGACGGTGAAACTCGTACTCGGTGCGCTTCCTAAGACCTCTACTAAAAAGTCAGTGTTGATCGTGCCTATAGTTCATGTGGATTCTGACTCTTGATTTTTGAATACAGGGAGAGGCGGACAAGCTGGGTGAAGGTTGATCAAACTCAGATGTTCTCGTTTTGATTCGAAGTAGACGTTCATATTTATTATGCCTTCCCATGTTGTACATACCCCTGGATTTTCTGTATGTAGCATATTGTCTGTGTTATCGATTTGTTGTGGTATACCTTGTCATTAGTCTTATTGTTGGAAAGATGGAAGCTCTTGGTGAGTACAAAGAGTATCGATCCACGAATAAGAACTTCTCAGTCAAACAATTTAGAAGTATACGTCAGCTGAAGACTGAGCCAACTAGTGGTATTTTGCGCAAATTACGGGTATCTAAACCAAACTTACAGGAAAGCAAAACGTGTGCGTTGAGAATACAAATGTGAACAAAAGCCAAAAACCAAGACGGCAAAACTGTCTAATATATATCTAAATATCGGCCATGCAAAGAAAAATGAGTGTAGGTATGAGTGAGTGTGTGTATATAAACGACAGTACATAAAATAAATATGCAAATATAACACGCCGGCAGAAGAGAGGAACGGCCTTTCAAAGCACCTTCACCAAAAAATCCAAAATCCAAAAAAGAAAAGAAACGCAACATCAACATGCAGATCAAAACCTATTCCAGCTCCTTCCAGGAGTCGTCGTAGCTGTAGTAGCGCCTGCGCCTCTCTCATTCATCTTCCTCCCACTGAAGCCTTCCGGAATCTTCGGTACGGGGGGTATAGCCCTCTCCCCTCTCCCCTCTGAGTCCAACATCGCCTCTACGCGCTGAACGAACCGCACCCTCGCCTCCTCACTCTTATCTGGATCCAAAACGCTCGCACGGCTATAGATGCTCCCGCTCCACCGACTATTCCTACCCCCACCCTCCGCGCCTTCGATGGTGTACATCGTCGAGCGGTCGTCAGCCAGAGCGAAGCGTGTGCGTTTTTGTCTGCCACTGCTCCCCGTGCTCTCCGCCGAGTGGGTGAGCGAGTGGCCCTCGGAACTGGTATCTTCGAATCGGTCCAGGACGTCTCGTAGCTCTTCCTCATCCTCATTGTATGGATCATCCTCCTCGTACCCGGCATAAGCCGCCTCCTTATCCCACATGCTCCCGCTCTCTGTGGGCTCAACGACGTCGATCTCCGGCGTGCGCTCTCCATCCCACTGGATCTCCTCCTTCCCTCGCGGAGGGAGGTTCGCCCATCCGCCAGGAGGAGCATCAATAGCATACAGATCCCGATACCTGCGCACCTTGACGCGCTGCTCCAGCCCCGGGACCACAGCGCTCTCTCTGGAATTACCACCCGGGAGGATAGGTCTCGATGGGAAGGGAGACTCCCGTCCGCGTTGGATCGATGAATGTGGTACACCCAGCGCGGGTAGTGTGTCACCCTTCCCTTGTCCCTGCCCATGTGCCATAGCCTGACTCTCCGCCCTCGTAGCCCTTATCCGCTCCCTTGCACCCAGCCTCAATGTCAGCGCCGCACCAGTTACAGGCGGCACCCTCGGCAGGGGTCCCGCAGGCGGTGGACTCGGCGGTGGGAGGTCATAATACGCTAGGACATTCGGGCTCGGGAGGGGTGAGTTCCGCGTGGAGGAGGCGGTATGTTCAGAAGAGGGGTCAATGGTCAGGTGGGATGGTTTCTGCGCGTGGTAGGATGGTGTGGGCGAGAGGCCACCATGGGTAGAGAGGGATCTCTGGAGGGGGACAGGAGACGAGGACTGCGATTGAGATGCGAATCGCGGTCGAGGGGAGGGTGGGACTGGGGAAGAGGGGTGCGTGGGGTTTATAGGCGTCACCATGACATACGGCGATCCAGGTCCGGGCGAAGGCGACGGTGCACGACTGCGTATTGGTGCATTGGCGTTGGGTGCAAGCGTGAGCGCGGGCCTGCGTCCACCACCCACCTCCGCCTTGTCCACCCTCTGCGGTGACGCTCCTAACCCACCACTAGGCGTCGTCGGAGACGCAGACGCAGGGCCCGGAGACACCGCACGTGTAATCGGGAACGAGATGGCCGGGAACTTCCCATTCGAAGTGGACGTGGGCGAGCTCGACGAAGACGGTCTCCCCGTGTTTCTCCCACTGACACTCCCGCCCGACGACGACGCAGGCGATACCCCACGTCTCGCAAACCCAAACGCAGAAGCGATCGAATGTGCAGAAGTGATCGTCGAGTGGGAGCCTTCGCCATTGCCGTGGCCGAGGCCTTTCTCCTTCTCCCCGTGCAGCTTCTTCTCTCCCTTGATCCTCGCCTCATCCGCGCCCATTTCCTCCCGCGTAGGCGAGAAATGCACGCCAACTCTCTTCGGGGGGTGGTGGTGCGAGGTAGGTGAACCGCCCGACATTCGTGTCCCAGCGCTCTCCGAAGTCCGCGCTGTCGACCCCGACACATAGTATGATGATGAGCCCCCGCTGTCCATACCCACTGCGCTTTCGACTGATCCAGAGCCCAGTGAGTCGGGACGGCCGGCTGCTGCTACTGGTAGGCGGGAATGAGGAGCGGGTGATGAGGCGTAGACTGAGGGCGGGGCCGTCGAGGGGTTGGGGGATGAGAGCGGTGTAAACCCCGAGGAAGACGAAGAAAAAGCAAGAGCATGGGAAGGCGACGACGCCGACGATGACGACGATATCAAGCTTGGGAGGTACGATGACGTCGTCGTCGAGCTAGAGGCAGCAGCCAAAGCAGGACTTGACGTGCCCAAGGGCGTCTCAGTCCTCCCGAGAGTAGTGGCGAACCGCTCAGCAATAGGCAGTGGCATCGGCGGCCTCTCTTCCTGCCTCTTCTCATTTGCACCTAGAGGCATCGACGGCTCGCCCTCCCCGCCATCGCCTTTTGCATCACCCTTCCCCTTCCCTCCCAATTTAAATCCAAACCTCCCCTTCTTCTTTTTGCCAGGTGTGGAAGAGAGGTAGCCTCCATCCGACTCGTACTCCTCTGGTGCTGCTGTTGGCGGGGTAGAAGAGGAGGATTTGAGGTTGGTTGACGACTTGGCTTTCTTCGCCTTTTTCCCTAACGATAGACTAAATCCTCCTCCTCCACCACCGTCAGTCTCGTACCCAGCACCCGGTGGCGAGGGTGTTGGTGCTGGTATAGGGAACGAATCGGGAGACGGCAGCGCCAGCAACGTCGCCGGGGAAGTCGACTTCTTCGCCGCCTTCTCCTTCTTCTCAGCAGCCACCAAGCTCTTCTTCCTCTTCCTCTCCTCCTTCTCCAGTTCCTTCTGTTCGCGCTTGCGATCTTTCTTGTCTTCCTTCCCTTCTTTCTCCTTTTCTTTCGTCCCTTCTTCCCCATTTCCATCTTTGTCTTTGTCTTTACCCTCCTTGCCCTTAACCTTACTTTTCCGCGGCTTCGCATCACTGACATACCCCCCATCGCTCTCATACCCATCTCCTCTCTTCTTCTTGAGTTTACGGCTTGGCGTCCCCGGGCGTGAGGGGATGGGCGGCATAGGGGGGTTGGCGGAGAAGGTACCAGGGAAGAGGAGGGTGTTTGCGAGGTCTGGGTTGGAGTTTTCTGGTGATGATGGAAATTTGAGGGTGGTGGGGTAGGCATTGGGCGTTGATGAAGAAGAGTTTGTCGTTGGTGTGGGAATGCGGGAGAGTGGGAGAGGTGAGGGTGAGAGGGAGGAGGAGGGAGGAAGAGGGGGAGGGTAGGCATGAGAGGATGAGGGGAAGCTCTCGTCTGATGTTGCGGATGAGCCGTATGTTAGGGAGGGAGATATTTGTGGGTCCTATAGAGATAAAGGAGGGTTAGGGGCTGAATAACATGGGATACGGAAAGAAAGAAAACATAGAAATGACGAAAATGACAAGAAGGAAAGTTGGAAAGTTGGAGGAAGGAAAGAGAAAGAAAGAAAACGCTAGCGCGAGCCAACCAATTGGAACCTCTGCCTCTCAAGCTCGATATTTTAGTACGAAACCTTGTCTAAATAAACTCGCACTTTACGAGTCATTGGGATGACATCCCCCGGGCGGATGTTAGGTAACGAAGCAAGATGAGAGCAGGAAAGCGAAGAAGGGGAAGGTAGAGTGATCTCGGGGGGCGTTAAGCGTATAGTGACGCAATGACGAAGTTAGTGGAGGGGAAGGGACATAGTGGGGGGGACGCGAGATGAGAATAGAAAGGTTTCAGGAATGTGAACAGAAGAAACGAAGGGAAAGGGGAGCTTCCGAAAATCTTTCACTCGAACACGCAACGCAAAACGAAGGAGAAATCCCGATGCGTCGGGGAACGACGTGCTCGTCAAAGAGCGTACCGTAGTCCAAAAAACACAATAAATCTCACCTCATTCTCATCTTCCTCTTTCACTGGATTGTTAAACATCCAATCTGCAACTAGTGAATTATTGCCCGCACCGATACCGAGCTGGAGCGCGACGTCGAGCACGGAGGCACGTAGGGCGTTGGATTGGCGGTTATCTGTTCCTGCATCTGAGTAAGAATTGGAGGTAGTCGAGATTGAGTTGGAGCTCGAGTTCGAGTTGAACGAAGTAGGCGCAGAGGAACTAGAAGAAGACGTAGAAGGGAATGGCTGCTGGGCTCGCCGGGGACGGGGCGTAGTAGCCTGGGGACGGGGGAAAGTGAAATTGGAGTCCATACGCAGGGGTAGGCGGGAAGGTGAAGGTGAAGGGACGACCTGCGTTTGCGCTGGATTCGACTTTGAATGCGATGTGAAAGTATTACTGTCTGGTGCAAATGAACGAGTGGGTCGGGGAAATGTGATACCGTGAAATGGAATGAGGGTCGAAGAGGCAATTGCAAATTGCCTGTGCCTTGGATGAGATGACGAGGATGATGATTCGACGGGGGACGATGATGTACGAAAGAAAAGAAAACGAAGGTGAGGAGAGAGCGGCACGTCGAGTAAAGCAAAATGCACACTGTCGAGTAAAGCGAATGGATGAGACGAGTCTCTGGTGAGAAAAAGGAATGGCAAAGGAGAACAAGCACAACAAGCCGATAAGTTGAAGATCCACTCTTCCTCGAGTCGCACGTCCGAGATTCCGACGCAAGGCACGCTGTTTATGTCACACGTCGCTCCAGATAAAGCAATTCTCAATCTATTTTACATATTTATTTTTGCATCCGCTCCGATCCCCCTTTCTCTCTCGCTTCGGGTGACCCTCATCCCAGTCCCCTTCCTCCTCGACTTCGACTTTCAATCCAAGACTGCATTATTCACGAGTAAAGACCACCCACGGAACACGCAGCTGCGTAAAGAGTTCACCATGGTAATAAACTTAATCCCTATTAGCCTCACTCCGCCGACCCTGCACCGTTATTTGCCGTTGCGTCGTCTTGGAAACCCCACTGAAAGAAAATTATTCAGCGCTGTCGTGCATGACGTCGTTGAGCTTGTTTGATTGCCTCCTCAGAGTCTCTCAAATAAACCAGTGCCGATGCTCGTCGCGTTCTCGGCCTGCATCAACAACGCTTCATAGCTTCATCACTTGGTCGCCTCATCGTTTTATCGCCTCTTCACCGCCCACCGTCGCTATCCCATCCGTTCATCATCGACTCGCCCCCCAAGTTAGTATTACAGTTATTTCCAGCTCACTATCACATCCAACAGCGCCGCGTCACAGGTCGACATCGTGGGTTGTCGTTCTCTGCTGCTGCTTTCCGTTAAGGGCGGGCGTTGCTCGGATGCTTGTTCATCTAATGCTATTATTACTTACCTTTCATCGAAGAGGACGTGATTCTATAGATTGCAGCTACTACCAAGCCCCGCCTTCGTTCCTTCAAGACTCCTTCCGCACTAGTGCGACTTTTGAACATCGAGGAACTCTAGGAACGTTCTGTACTTAATATCGAACGAGTGATTGGCGGAAAGGAGGCCGAAGCACGTACATCTATCGAGCTATACTCACCTCCAACTCCTTCCAGGCGAATCATCATCTTTCGACTTTCGAGGAGTCGTCCTTCCCCCCCAACAACGAACAACGTCAAGCCCGAAGGACGTACAGCCAACACCCGCGCCCACCCATCTGCGCAGTTTCTGCTATACTTGGCTGTTTTCTATCAGGGGGTTACCACATCGGAAGAACTTCTAGCTGCGCCGCATCAAAAGATAATCTCGCCGCCTGATGTCAAAAGATGACTACCAAATGCGCCCGGATATCTATGAACATTGTAAGTACGACCGGGTCAAAAGTTCCTAGGCACCAGAACAACAGAACAGAGCGGAACACAAACGGAGCGCGCACATATCCATCACCCTCGATGAATTCAATAAAAAGGTGATGGGATCATAAGCGTTCTTATCTATCTTTCTTTCTTCACGTTAGTTTCATGGCGCTCTCGAAACAACTACTACAAAGTCTTGCTAGTCTTTGACAAAACCTTCCCGTGTCCTTTGGCATCTTTGTATATCATCAGGCATCTTCGCGTCTCATCAGGTGGTGATGGTGGTGGTGAGCGCCGCCGCGTACAGTCTCTCTCCCATTCAGCGCTCTAAACCGAACTGTGAATAAATAAATGGGAAAATAGGACTAGACAGCCTCGTGTGCCGCTTTTCCGTGGACTGATATACTTGGCTTATGATACGAACATTGTTTGATATTCTATGTATGTACTGGTGGATATCATGATATAGATTGGCATCTTGTCTTGACGCGCCCTCCCACCGCGCCCAAAATCTATCTTCATCTCATTACATAGACTAGAGGTATACGGATGGATATCAATCAATGGGACGGAGCAAAAGACGCGATGCAATCGTTTTGGTCGTTGGCATAATCCTATTATCATTCCCGTTCGGGTTATACTTTCTCGTCCTCCAGACACACACACTCTCCTTGATCAATGTCTTATTGCTCCTACCGATTATTATAAACGCTGGTTCGCCGAATTTTCTTTGCCGATTGAGGAATCTTTGTCTGTGATCATCATTCCAGCGATATATGTATATGTATATATTAATTATAGTCTTTACTGCCACTAGAATTTCCAATACCGATTGGTATACATCATGCGATCTGTCCTGGACTTGAAAAAATGAGCCAAATTCAAACAGGCATCTTTCACCAAGGGTTCAAAAAAAAAAATCGAAAATAGGACAAATACGTTATTGTCTCTCAAAAAGAAGGTTTAAAACGCAGATCATGCCATCATTATTAAAAGGCTTTATGGACCCTGTTCGACTTGTATTATACCAGATTCCAAAATTTGTATATAATTAATTCTCTTCATCGAGTCTGGGCCGTTGAGGATTAGATGAATACTCAGATATGAAATGGAATGTCACATTTGTCTTCTTTCAATTTCTCCTGACAACTTCATGGTACCTGTCTCATTATCTGCGCGTTACACGCAATTTGCCAAGCTCACTAATGAAGGTAGTGTTCAACTCACCAATCAGGTTTTTTTTTTGTTCATGGGGCCCTTCAGTTAAAATTTGAGCATTTCTGCTTCTCGTAAGATCAATACATATGACCTTCCCCCTCCAGGAGCCAATGCCTATTATCAGCCGTATATGCAATCAACACAAATCCCGACTTCACGGACTCATCTCGCCCGCCGAGCTCATTTCGCGATTTTCCGCGCCTCTGACGGTGGCGGTTGTAGTCACTGTACTTACTTAAGGCGATGTTTTTGTTTCGAGGGCATAGAGTATGTAAAGCAACCATCTTACGAGAAATTCGAAGCTTGCTATTAAGTAGCATATGGCTACTAACTCTAACCATGTTAGCGCTGAAAGAAAGTGGCTAGCAATGTTCTTGTTCCTTATCATAGATAATAAAATTCTCAGTGATATTGCTTCGGGTTAGATCTATTAATATCTTTTACTGGGCATGACCCAAACGCTGCGTGCTCCTCGAGATAAACCGCATTTAGTTATTCATTCCTGAGCGAGTGACGACCCTCGCCCTTAATACTGTGCCCGTGCCCTACCGCCTCATTTCGTCAATGAAAAATAGCAATCTTAGTAAGACTCTTCTGCGCAGCAATGTAATTTGGAGTGTTCACAGAACCACTGGCAGCTCCGCGGATGAAAAATCGTCCGTATCTTCTTCTATCACAGCTGGACGAATATACCGGGATCCGTTGCTAGGGCCCTGCATCTGAGAATAAAATACTCTTCACAGTTTAAACTTTAAGTATGGGAAGTGTTGGCCATGCTGTGCTCTTTGCTTGTGGTTTGTATAAACGCCGGGCAGGTCCTAAACATAGATCTGCTTACAGTTTAGGGACTAACATGGGTGAGACCGTGCCAACCCGTGACCCGAGTCACGGGTAACGCTACCCGCGGATTGGATACGGGTAAACCCGCGGGTTACCCGTGCCCAAATCACGCAATGTGACCATATGTGACACCATAGTGCTTCTACAGCGCTGTTGTTCAATTTGCACTCTGCCGTTGCTACTAAATCAATTATCATGCTTTAAATGAATAATATTATAGCACTAGATATTATTGAAAAATATAATGCAATAAAAAACGGATTTAATACATATAAATAGGGCAAATAATCATGCTGCAACATGCAGATAATAATTACTGCCACTGAATAAGATGTAAATCAGCATAAGCTTACACTTTCCACTGTAAAGCTAATATTACAAATGTATTCAAGTATCATATATTCCATTGTATCATAACAAAATTCATACACAACTAATAGTACAATCAACATTTGAGAAATCAGTATAGCCATAATATCAGACAGTAAGTGAAGTTTGAGTGAAATACAAGTACAAAAAAAAGTTTGAAGTTAAGTTTCAAAGAAATCATTATCAGAGCTATTCATTCTTGATTGAATATACTCAGTTATCTTCTCCATACCAGGAAATAGAGGAGATTTAGCCCAGGATCCTACAGCCATCTGAGCTTTAAATGTCTGAGAAGACATATTATGTTGCATAAAATTAACTTGGCGATGCCCAGTGGAAAATGCACGTTCTGCATCAACAGAAGTAGCTGGAAATCTCAAAGATTAGATATTTAAATAATATCTATAATATTAAAACATACCTGGTGCAGAACAAAAGTCAGAACCCATTTTTGAGAGTGTTGGTCTTGTTCCAAATGCTTGTTGCCAATATTTCATATATCCACCTGCTTCTTGTATAGTGCCATGGGAGAGCAGTGGCTCCTTAAGATATGTAAGAATATGATCAGCACCATATTTGGGCTCAGAAGTGCTAGCAGCATAACGAGATACTTCAAGCTCCTTAAAATAAAATAGAATAAATTAATAACAGTTAATATAATTTATGATTGCTTACAGGTTGTTGCCTTCTAGAGGTATCAGTGTCCTCTACATCTGGTGATGCATAAAATTTCTTCCATCGATTAACCACCATTTTCTCAATACCCTTTATTTGAGTAATATTGCGACCATGGTCTTTAAACCATTTCAGTTTGCGATCTGGACACATAACTAATACAAATTAAAATCTGTTTTTATAATCCAAGAATTGGACCTACCAACAGCAATAAGATAAATCTCATTCTCTGCTGCAAATATGGAATATTTATCAATGAGAAGGATTGAAGCTTGACATGCAACTCAAATGACATTTGCCACATCATTCTGAGTATCATCACATGCACCAATAAGCCCTTCACGAAGCTCCTCCAATGTTGGGAATACATCAACAATCAGAGGAACATCAGCAGTGGAAAATATGTGGGTAACTCATTTAAACAGCTAAAAACACAGAATATATGAAAAATTATAAAAAGAAGATAATTAAAAATTGACAATACCAAAAGAATGTGACAAATATCATCTGCCATCTGCCATTGCTCATCATTTAGTGCATATGCTTGTAAGTTGTTGGATGACACATCTGTAAGCTCTTTTACTGAATTCCTAAAATGAAAGTGGGCAAGAAGGCACTCTAAATCAGAGTTCCACCAAGTAGGAACATGACAAGAGAGAGTGCATTGATGGCCTGTTAAAGTTTCATCAGCAGCAACAATCCTATCAAATTTTTCCTTGAGAGTAGGAGAATCATGAATATGACAAGCAAGGCCTGCAATCTAAACTAAATGAGTATATAATTTAAAATAAAGAATTGAGAAAACCATACACAGGGAGATATTTGAAGTGCATTCTTTTCTTCTTCAGAAGAAATGGTAATGCCTTTTTTGGCCATAATTGAAATAGCCTTATCATGGAGTGTCTTAGCAACCTTTTCATTATGAATTTCCTGACCTTCATCATCATTCTCGACTTCAAGAGCCTCATCAGATGCCTCTTGAACTGCTATATCTTCCTCTTCCTCTGATTCTGAATCACTTTCATCCAATATAATTACTTCTGCTTCACCCAGATCTGTGGATTCACCTGGCCATTGAAATCCTCCAGACTGAGCACCTGCAGCTATACCCACTTTTCTTTTTGATTTTGGCTTCTTGAAAAAGAAGGAAATAAATATCTATTTAAAGAAGTAATGAGTATGATATTAAATAATAATAAACAGTAAAAATTACTTTTGCAATAAGATTGAATATATGTGCCAAACATCAAAGCCAAGCACTCATCCCTGGAAATGATGGCAATGAAAGTCCTAGGAACTCAGCCAGCTTATCACAATTACTTGCATTATCCATGCAAATAGAAAAAAGCTACAAAAATGACATTTTAATCTGATTTTTAAATATTATTAATACATACCAGTTTATCAAGCCCAAAGCGCTGAAGACATTTGGATACAACATCAGCAAAATAACAGCCATCATGCTTTTGTGTTAAACTAAATAATATAACTTATTAAATAGCATATTTCAAAAATAATAAATTACTTGCCGAATGAATTCCAGAACAGCACGATGTATAACACCTTGCTCATACCAAACAACCACAAGGCCTAAATATGATGAAACAAGAGGAGCAGTCCATCCATCCAATACAAGATGAATAGTGCTATTTAATGCCTATATATTATTTTAATTTTTGCAAAATGTTGGATTCAATAAAATAAATCACTTACCATGAAATATTCTTTCACATGTTGTGACATTCGAAGATATAGTTCATTCACATCACAGCTCACAGTCATAGGATGGGGAATTCTAGTACCAGCCCGCAACATTTCCACCTCAAGCTTATAATCCTGATCAGAGACCATATTGAATGGCTGAGCATTTTTTGCACATCGTAAGGCAATTAATGCTTGGTGATAAGCCTCTGAATAGTGATTTTGAGATTTCACCTGAGATTGACCCTTCTGAATACCCTGAGCATGAAGGCATTGTTGAATACCCTTTATAAGATTACTAGTTCCTTCACTAGTTTTGGAATGAGGCCGAATAATTGGGGCTGTATGCAAATCAGGCCATGTACTGCAAGTAAAAACAAAGGAAAGGCTGGCAGGTTGGCCATTGGAGCTATAGTTCCAATGAAGACTAATATCATAGTGGTCATATGCATCAGAATACCATTTAGCCCGTGCAGCATCTTAAAATATCAATATATTAATATATTAAATACAGATTTAACAAAGCATTAATGTATGTACCAATGATTTCATTATCTGTCATACTCCAAACATCAAGATCACTTTGGGCATTAATAGTAGGGGCTACTAAACATTGTCTATGCTTGATAGGTGACACAATAACAGGTGGAGGAGAAGTTGAACATGTGGTGGAGATAGCATGTTCATCTTCAGAGAATATTGATGGAATATCCTCAAACCTTTCACCAGGGGAGCTATGAGGTGAAGGAGAAGGATTTTCAGTCCGTTTAGGGCCTCGTTTGCGACCCTGAGGGGGATTTGCAGCAGTGGCAGCTTGTTCTCGACCTTTTGGAGGCATTGGATGGGAAGGGATCAAAGGTAGCAAGCTCAAACATTGCAGCCACTCAATTATTGGTTCAGATTCACACAAGTAGCCTAAATTAGAATGACATGTGTAAAAATAGCCTATTTACCCGTGGGTGACCCGTGGCACCCGCACATGTTTACTCATACCCACGGATAACACGCAAATGCCAAATCTGTGTTTGTCCCTAATACAGTTGCAGACAAGCAAACACATCAAAATTCTTGCTCGATTTTTAACACTCATCTCTGACCTATTAAAACTCCAAAAACCATTGGAATAGACATAATTTAGACTAATGAATGCTATTGTAACACCTGTTTGCCTGAAATCGAAAATTTAACAAAAAAAAGTCCGAAAATTTGTCATTTTTCTGGGGAAAAAAATCGCTAAAATCTCGGAAAAGTCATTTTTGAACAGATCTCGTGAGTGGCTATCTGATTGTATAAATAGTTTATCGATAAAAAATCTACTTGCTCTTTAAAAAAAATCAACCATGTTGGGGAGGCCTAGGGGTCAACCTCGTAAAAAGCTCCGAAAAGTTCGTAACAAAAGTCCTTCTCCTGCTAATACAGCACCTCCTGTAGGCTTTTCAGAGACACGAGACCAGAATGATCAACATAATCAAAAACTCCAGAGCTTTTTG